>CAOKZL010004342.1:0-34242 GCA_948472985.1 Iguana delicatissima
GTCTCCCAGCAGCCTTTACTGAACTGTCAAAATTAAGATCTACCTCTTTTCTGGGTAGATCCTCCTCTTCCTTTCTGATTTTGTCTAAGGAAGGAACCTGCTTCATTATACCGACTTCTTGTTCTATTCCACTGTTACCTTCCAACTCTGAACTCTGTCTGTCTAATCATTCCTCTTCCTCCTCCTCGAAAAGGATAATATCCCCCTCGAAAAGACTTCCTTTCCACCTTTTCTTTTTCCAAGATTGGCATCACTTGTTTTTTCTCTTTACTCTCAATTAATACCTTATCCAACGCATGAGTTCCAAAAGGCAGTTCCCCTTTGAAAGGGACAAATGCTAAATTATTTCTTGACTTCTGGTCTACATCCCAGTGATGCAACCACAAAGATCTCCTTGCCATTGTTAATGCATTTATGTTTCTGGCCACAAATGCTACGGAATCATAATTAGCATCTGCTACAAATTCCAACACTTTCTTTACTGTACCCAGTGCCTTAGAACAAGACCTAGACTGTAATTCCTCACATTCCATAATTTTCTGCATTCAAAGAACTGCTGCTCTTGCAAACATAGATGCAACTATTAAAGCTCTGATACCTAGCGCTGAACTCTCACAAGCCTTTTTAACGCAGAGTCTGCTCTGCGTTCATCCACATCCTTCAAGGCTGTATTGCCCTTCTTAGGAACCAAAGCTTCTGAAATAAGGCTCATTATTGGACCATCCACCAAAGGAATTTTAAGGAATTCTAACTCCTTTTTGTCAAAAGAATAAAGTTTATTCACATATGTCTGCATTCTACAAGTATTCAGGGAAGTTCTCCACTCTGTCTGAATTAAATCCTTGAACATATCTGGTAGAGGAATGTTAGTTCCCTGGCATTCCTTCTTTCTTATAACTGATGGCATTCTTTTTTCTTTATCCTCCCTTCCTTCCCTATTATCCTTAACGGTGTTAGCTTGCAAACCTAACTCACCGATTATTCTTTTTTAAATACTTCTGAAACTCTCAGTTGGAAACAAATGATATGACTCCATTTCACAACCCTCATCTTTAGATGAACCCTCAGAAATATCTCTGATTCCATCAACTCCTACTGTTCCACATCCTCTACATATTCCTCTATATTCATATGTTTTTTTCTTACTGAATCTCTTCTTCCTTCCACCTTCCACCTTCCAGGAGGAATACTCTGAAGACCACTTCAGAGTATACCTCCAATCTACTTCTCTTTGCCTTAATCCCATCTCCTTCCACTTCCTCTGTTAGATGTTCTCTCACTCTTTTACCACATTGTCTTACTTCTTCTGTGTACATGTCCACTTTTTCTGACACTTCTCTTGTGGTTCCATGTACATTAACTTCATCACTTGGAGAAACTATTTTTCCCCATTCATTAAACTGTGCTTGTATTGAATTAAATTCAATAATTGAATTAAATTCACTTGACACTGCTTGCTTAACCATACTCTGTATTTTGTTCGCATTAGCTGTATGCACATTAGAAAAATTAGCAAACTCCGGACATTGTCTAGCTTCTCTAAACATGTACCGCTGATCTCCCCCCTCTCTAATTTGCAGTCTCTGTGATCCTTTGAACATATGTTTGAAATAACTCATACCTTCCAGTGTCCAGCCTTCTACGTTTGAGGCAGGATACCCCATATTAGCCCACATTGGCCTCTCTACTCCTTGGGCATATAGGAAAGGGGGGGTCTAGGTGGGGAAACTTCAACCATTAACAGAGGACGAATGTGCTGTGGAGAAAACAATCCTGGCCGCTCTGAGACTCGCTCTGACTCCACCCCTCCTCTAAGATCCAGGCACTGAGTCAGGCTTTCTGCACATATTCCAGCCCCTGAGGGACGCTCTCCTCAAGCCCCCCAACTGCTCCAAATCACGGGATTCAAGATGGTGGCCCGAAGCAACAGTTTTTAATTTCGGCTCCACCTTACCCGCTTTAGTTGCCTTGGTTCCAGCCTGTTTACCTGACTTCTTCAAGGTATCTTTTTTACCTTTAATCATAACCTTCTGGTCAACACTCACCATCTTTCCAAAATTGCTATCAAATTTCTCTTTTTGTTCAATATTAGTCGTATCGTGTACCTCCTCTATATCGCTATCGCTAGAGGAAAGAAACAACTTTCTGAGCACATCTTTTTCCTCACTAGAGACATGCAGATCGGCGGCCATCTGGGAGTTTTTTGTCTTTCGTTTCAGACTCAGGACCACAGTGTTCTGGCCTCTGAGCTGAACCACTTTTAGCACTCTCCTTTTTCATCTCCTCAGAGCCTCACGGAGCAGGAGGCATCTGGGAACATATTTCTTTTTGTGTATCTACTGCCTTTGATTTATTTAGTTCCTGTGTCTTTTTCCCCATTTCTCCTCTACCACCCACTATCGCTACACCTAACTGTCAGAGAAGGGATGATAGCGTCTGGTTCGCTCGGCAGGAAACAAAAAACTGTTGGAGGAGGGGGAGTCCTAACATTTATAACAGAAAAAGAATGTTGACTCTTGCTGGTTCCGGTTGGCACATAGGGATGAAACCCAAACATTGTGGATTTCTCCTCCATGCCATCCCGAGAATTGTTTATTCACCTTTTACCAGTTTTCACACTCAGCAGCAAAATATCCAACATATGAGGTACAGCAGTTAATCTGTGGTTGTGGTCACATTCTGTCATACTTCCCTTTAATTTGTGGGGCTACTTTTTTTACCAATTATGAGAAGTAGCTAAAGAAATAGTACAACAAAAAGTCAACAAGGTCTTTATACAATCCTGTAGTACACAGAAACTTAATTACTATCAAAGTAAAATCACAATTTCTTTATATTTCATGCTGATTCTTACTAGTATTCTGCCATTATCCTTGGTCATACTTCTTCAGAGTAAAGGACACATGAGGCCTATCAAAACTATTTGATGGCAGCCATCCTAACGATCCAAGAATAGGCAGAGCAAAGCTCGATTGCATTTTCATAGTTTCAAGTCCACCTTGAGTCCCAGTTTTCCTAAAAGGTGTGGTATAAATAAATCAGTGCAATACTTTGTTTCAGTGAGCTTTCGGTTCAATCCACACCTACTGGGTTGTAGCATTAGTGTGTATCTACACAGGAAATGAAAAATAAGTCTTGTTCTTCTAATGTCTTTATTCAAAACTCTTCCAGTGTAACAGTGATTATTTTTAATATACTTTAAACTTTTATAGAGGAAATTATGCTTCATGCTACTTCCATCTTAAATACAAATAGAATTAACTACAAAGGACGTTGTCATCTTTAATGTTCAAAATACTACTTTACAATCAAAACCATTATAATGAAAGCTAGGATTTTTCTTCCCAAGTAATATATTCACAATAACATTTTCCCAGAGTTGTCTAGAAAAAAAAATACTAGATATCAGGTTTTTGCATAATAGTTGGAATTCACTTGGGCAGTTAGGAATGCATAACCACTGTGGTTATGTGGCTGCACAGTGACTTCTGACTCAGCCCCCCACCCCTCCCCTACTTACATAAGCAGCAGTCCCTGCAATCAGTGGGGGTCTGTTTCCCTGTTGCTTGGGAAGCAGCTAACTGATGTTTCCACTCCTTCCCATGAGTTGTCTTCAGTGCAACAGGCATAAGCAGGACCACTGCTGCAGTTCCCCCTCACACCAGAGATTGCTCACGTGAATGGAACTGTCCGCTGTTTCCCAACCAGAAACCTCTCCTCCAATTCACAGAAGCTGCTGCCTGCTAAGTGGGGATTGGGGGACTTTCACAGTTCCTACATATCCCCTAAAAATAGAGAATAAATATGTGTGTGTGTGTGTGTGCGCGCGCGCGCGTGCATACACACATCTTCAGACCACCTGTCAATTTACTGCAGCCCCATGAATCTCGTAGGGTTTTCTTAAGCAAAGAATACTTAGAGCTGGTTTTGCCAGTTCCTTCCTCTGAAATATGCCTACACCAAGTCTTTGTTGGCGGTCTCCCACTCAGATACTAATCAGGGCTGACCCTGCTTAGCTTCCAAGATCAAACAGGATCTGGTACCTTCAGGCTATTCAGGCAGACTAATGCATAGGAATCATGAATATGAACCTGTTGCAATTGCCTAACTCTAGGTTACACATTCATAACTAACTTAGTGAATTCCAGTCAAGATTTTTAAATACTTAGAAAACATAAGTGCTTTAGTGCAACTGGGAAGACAGTGCATGTACAAGTCTGAAAATGCTTGCCAGACTCCTGTTGAGCAATTGCAAATGTGTAACCTACAGTTATGCATTCGCAACTGCTACATAATCCCTACACAGTCCCATAACTTTGGGGCCATGCAGGGACTGTGAAATTCCCGCAAACCCTACTTTCTGGTAATCAGCTACTTCAACTGACAGGGGTCTGTTTCCTTGTTGACTGGGAAGCAGCTGCCTGATGTTCCTACCTCCTCTCACACAAGCAATCTCTGGCAAGAGGGGAATTTGCAACAGGGATCTTTTTTCTGCCCATCGTGCCACAGATCACTCACAGGAGGGGGTATGGATCTCACACAGCTGCTTCTCAACCAATAGGGAAATGGACCACTGTTGATCCCAGAAGCTGCTTACTGATAAGTGGGGTTTGCGGGGGATCATGCTGGAATTCACTGCATAGAAATGGTGTTACAGTGCTATGTAGTACATAATAGTCGTATAGGATTCCAGCAATTGTTTCTTATGCTACAGAATCAGTGGCAACTTAAGAGTCAAATTCTTTTTCTCTCTTGCACACTTTATTTTTTAAAAATGACATCTAAACTGTTTGTGTCCACTTTATCAATTTGTTCACAGGATATTATGAGTTTTTTGAACTTTTATTCTTGATTTTTGTGCAGTTTTTTCCATCTATAATGTTACTTCATTCACACATTTATTAAATGTTCTTAAAGGTCTTTTGGTGTGACACTTCTAATCCTAGTGTAGACAAAATTTGGCATGAATTACTCAAAAGAAAATATACATGGACTTATCCTATCCATGTCTATTCAAAAGTTAGCCACACTGAGTTCAGTGGGGCTTATGCCTAAGTAAAGAAGTGAGCATACCCTATATACAACTATTTTTACAGATATTTTACAGATGATACTTGGCTTAAAGTCATATTCATAATAAACAGCCCACAAATCAAGCAAAATCCTCTATTTTTTCAGTCCGATTACACACAGTAAACGCAAACCAGCATATGTGCAAAGAACAAAATTACTTTGGGAAGTAAACAGTTGAGTGAAAGCACTACAGAACTGCATATATTCCTTAGCTATATGCACCAATTTCCTCTTCTGTGCAATTAGAAAAAAGATTAACTGCTTGATCAATATCAAGACATCCATTCTGCAGAATAGTCTCCATTTGATTAATCTTCTCTTTTTCCAACTTTCGGATCTGTTCCATCATGACTGCACCCTTCTCCTATGTAAAACACATTTTAAAATAAAATTAAGATAATGCTTGAACATAAGATCAACACATCTAAAAATTAGGCCCATGCATTAACAGCCCACCTATCTCTAGGATGCAGATTCCACACACGTGGAGTTCTCTACCAAAATGTTGCAGTGTATCCTTCAACCTGAATTAAATTCTTGCTCAGGGCTCATTATGGTTGATGCTCTGTGGGATCTGTAGATGACACCTTTTCCTGCTATCTTACATAGTGTTATAAGAGTTCAGTTTTAGTGCTAACAGCCACCCCAAACCTTTATTACTACATGGACCTGTGAATAAAATCTTGTGATACATAATCCCCTACAAAATGCTGCCTTCAGGATAGTACAAAAAGCTGTTGGGGCTTGAGCAAGTCAATGATCTACCTGCCTTTCTTATATGTTAGTATTTTTAATCAAAATGTTCACTATTCCATTATTCAGCTGCTATTATCAACAGATTAATTGCAACTCACAGTTTGCATGACTTTTTTTTATTTTTTTATTATTATAAAGAAAAATGAACAATACATAACAGAATAAAACAAAAACACCACGTGAATAACATAAATGTGAAAAAGAGAAAAATTACAACACAAATAGCTTACATTACTATTTCTCTCCAAATCCCTTATCATCTTATACTTATTCAACATATTACATATCATATTGATTATGTCACATAAAAGTAAACTGTGAAACCCGCTATAGGCATTCTTGCCTTCAGTACAAAAAAACCTCACATCTGAAACCAGCCAGCAATCTAAGGCCCTTTCCACACGGGGTAAAAAAAACGGCTTAGGGCGACCTCATCCGGAGGTCGTCCACACCGTGGAGCACGCTAGAGCGGTTTGAATAGTGGAGGTTCCACACCTCAAACCGCGCTAGTGCGGCCACAAGGGGTGGTGCGTCGCGTTTTTTAAAAACATTTTATGTGGTTTTTACGAAAAGCGAGCGCGCTAACCCGTTGCAGCGCCCCGTGTGAAGCTGCAGGGACGTACTAGCGCGTCCCTGCAGAGCTGCCCGGGGCGGGCTTCCGGCTGGCGCGCTGCCCTGATTGGCGAGCGCCGCCGGAAGTCGCCAGCCGCCATTTTGGGCGCTGCCGAACGCCGCCGAAACTCACCAGCATGTGGAGCGGCGAATGCGCGCTCCCCGCAGGGACGGAGCAACCCGTTTTCAGGTAAGATCCGTCCTGCGTGCGCTGCCCCGTTCCCCCGTCCCCCGTGTGGAAAGGGCCATACAGTCTTTATTGCGGGTAATAAATCAAGCTGGTTAAGTCACAGCAAAGCGAGCCATCTCTAACAGAACAGAAAATAGAAATCAGACACAGCCCATTCAGTGACCGTTTTTAAGTATACATGTACGACACGAGACACTCAGGATGCAAAATAAGTCAGAGACATAACACACAATCACAGCTGCATGTTCCAGAAGGCCTGATAACATATAGTCACTACACAGCGCTACAGTACAACATTCTCATGGGAAACACTTTACCCTGCTAGCCTAAACAAATTCTACAAGCAGTTTTGCTTTCTCACACACTGGCAGTGGGAAAAGTGAAGCAAGGAGTCCACAACTCTCCCCTACATTGTGACACTCCCCTACTCCTTGCGTAACTATTTCAGCCACTATGAACTGGAGACTCCATCAATCCCAGCTTGCTAACGAGTTGACCAAATGCATCAGCAGAAAGTGGCTTGGTAAACACATCAGCTAAATTCTCCTCTGATGACACATAAGTGAGAAACACTTTCCCTTCTCGTAAGTACTGTTTCACATTGTGAAACTTGATGTCAATGTGATTTGAACCAGAAGACACCCGGTCAGACACTGCCATTTGGATACAGGCTTGAGAATCACAACAAATTTGTATTGGCATTGGTACAGACACATGCAGATCCTGTAGTAACTGTATGAACCATACTAACTCAGTACAGAGCGCAGACAGACTTACAAATTCTGCCTCTGCAGTAGACAAAGCAAGACAAGATTGTTTTTTAGACTTCCAGTCGATTACCATACCACTGTATTTGACAACATAACCAGATGTGCTTTTGCGGCCTGAGGTATCCTCTGCAAAATCACTATCAGAGGAGCAGGCAAGTTTAGGAACTTGTTCAGGAAAAATGCACAGACAGTAATCAATGGAACCTTTTAGGTACCTTAGTACCCTTTTCACACCCTGCCAATGATACTGGGTTGGTTTAGCACATGCTCTGCCCAAAATGTTGACACTTAGTGCAATGTCAGGCCGGCAGGTGCCAGCTAAGTACAAAAGGCTCCCAATGACAGACTGATACAGGTGTATATCAGGAAATAATTCTTCACTGATGTTTTTCATAAATCCTGGCACCATAGGAGTCTGCACAGCTTTGCAGTCAGACATTTGACACAACTCCAACAACTTCACAATCTTTTGTTTCTGACACAGCAGAATACCATTTTCAACTCTCTGTACTTCAGTTCCAAGAAAGTTTTGAATTAGACCCAGGTTCTTAACCTGAAACTTTTTTCCCAGTTCATTTTCAAACACTTGCGCTTGTTTTTGTGTAGCACTGACCAGACACAGATCATCCACATATGCAAGGAGAATTCCCAAACTCTCCCCTTTCCCCCGAACATATACACAGGGATCAGCAAGACTTTGTTTGAACCCGCACCTTGCAGGGCATTGTGTAAACACAAATTCCAACACCTGGCTGATTGCCGTAATCCATAAAGAGATTTTCTCAAATGCCATACTTGACTTTCTCTCCCTTCCACTACAAACCCATCAGGCTGGAGCATGTACACATTTCCCTCCAAGTCAGCATTGAGATAGGCAGGGGCGATATCAAAGTGTGTGATGACAGCTTTTCTCTGAGCTGCTATGGAAAACACCAACCTGATAGACTGTGCTTTCACAGTCGGGGAGTAGATCTGATCCAGATCACTAATGTCTTGAAGGAATCCGCGTGCCACTAGGCGCGCTTTATGCTCACCTGCCCATCAGCAGTGGGCTTTAACTTGTAGACCCATTTGCTGTCAATTGGCTTCACACCCTTGGGCAAGTCACATAGAGAATACACATTATGCTGAACAATGGAATCCATCTCACTTTGCATAGCATCCCACCAGGGTTCTGCCTGTTGCTCAGGCATTTTCTCAATATCAGCAAAGCACTGAGGCTCACAGTTTACAGCACACACATGAACTGTTAGAGACTCAGGGAAAAACGTTTAGGTGGAATGCCTTTCATCTTTCTTTGTGACCTTCTGGGGATGGGACGACTCCGCAAAGACTCGTCCCTTTCCTCAGCACTGTGAGACCTTTTCACTGAGTACTCGCGTTCTCTCTCCTCTGTGCAAGGCTCCTGCACATCACTTACAGCTCTTCTCCTCCGCGTGTCTCCCTCCTCTTTTGTTTTAACTCTTGAGGAACTGGGAGCGGAGGCTGAAGGCTGCACTGGCTGAGAGGCCGGCAGATTAGTCACAGGGAGAAAAACTTCAGAAGCTGCCTCAACACGTGCCCAATTTGCGTGTTCCTCAAAAGAGGCATTTCTAGACACAACACAGGAATTGCCACCAGCATGAAAGCGATACCCTTTGCAATTGGGCAAATAGCCAACAAAACGCATACGCTGGGCTTTTGGTTCCCCCTTTTTTCTTTGACCCTTGGGGATGTGCACCCAAGCAAAACTCCCAAACACTCTCAGGTGTGCAATGGAAGGCTGTTTATCAAACAGACATTCATAGGGAGTTGCATCAACCACGGAACTCCACAGCCTGTTGTGTATGTAGCAGTCAGTCAGAACTGCCTCACCCCAAAAACTCAGAGGCAGATCTGCATCAAGTAGCAAACTGTGCATTAGAGTCCGCAGAACCCCTGCATTCCGCTCAGCCACTCCATTTTGATGAGGAGAATAGCTGGCAGTCATTCTGTGAATGATCCCTTTCTTTTTGAACCATTGTTGCATGCTTTCCGATAAGAATTTCGCTCCCCTGTCGGTTTGCAGCTTTTGCAGGGAATAACCAAACTGCCTTTCAACCAAGGAACACCAGTTCTTGAGAACTTGACACACATCAGATTTTTGTTTCAGCAAATAGCAGAAAATGTACCTGCTAAAATCATCTACGAGGATGGCAAAATATCTAGCCCCCCCTAAGGAGGGTTTACTTAAAGGACCTACAATGTCACAGTGTACCAACTGAAATGGGGCAGTTGGCACACGGGAACTAACCCTTAGTGCTGGGAGCTGTTTGGATTTGGCTTGCTTGCAAATTGCACAGTCAAGAAAAACACTACAAGGCTTCAGAGTACACCCTTTACACAACCAGCAAGCTTCCTTAACACAGGAAAGCTTGCATGTGCCGTGCACCGGTGGAGGAGATGAAGGCACTCATTATGTTGTGGGACATTACCATACACATTACACACAGTGTGTCGTGGCCCAAGAAAGAACAGCCTCCCTTCTCATGTAGCCACTGCACATACCACTCCATCTTTGAGTATTTTACCTTGCTTCCCACAGAACTCAACCTTGAACCCAGACTCTGTCAGCTGCCCCACAGAAAGCAGACAGAAATCAAGAGAGGGTACAAACAAAACATTTTTCAAACCCATGTCAAGTGCAGGGACAAAGGCTATACCTTCGCCACAAACTTTAGCTTTTGTCCCATCTGCTAATGTCACAGTGGAAACACTGGCAGAATTCAAATTGTCAAATAAATCTTCTGAGTTGACCAGATGCTGGGAACAGCCGCTGTCAAGAAGCCAAAAGGAATCACTAGCCTCCTCAGAGCCCGACACAGTGTCCGGAACAGCATCTCCCACGGCAACAGCAACTCTCAGACGCCCTCTGGCTCGACCTCCTCTGCCTCTGCCACGGCCCCTGGAACCAGCGCCTGTGAAGCTTTGCTCCTCTTGCTTCAGGAGTGGGCAATCACGCTTAAGATGAGAAGCAGACCCACAGCGAAAGCACATCCGCACGGCATGGGCTTTCACCAGCCCCTCCTGCCTCGCTTCAGCAGCCGGAGAACTTTTTCTCCCGGCACAGGCCTCTGCAACTGGAGCCGTCTGAGTGGGAGTCGCTGCATTCCTCGCGCGCTTTTCCTCTTCTTCCAGCAGACGAGCAGAAACCAAGGAGACAGTCAAATCTCTCTCTGCCGTGGACTGGAGCGAGGACACGACCAGAGCCCAGGATGCATCGAGGGAGTTCAGGATGCAAAATACCTTGTCACCTTCAGGCAAAACTTTGCCTCTCTCCCGAAGTGACAAAAACAGCTCTGAAAACTCTGCCAAATGCTGCCTCATTGGGACACCTGGGGCCAATTTCGTGTTATAGAGGCGAAAACAGAGAGCGTGCTTGGCGTCGGCCGTTTGATCGATACAACTCCCTCAGTTTCACCCAGCCTTCTCGAGGAGTGGCAAGATCCCTAATATATGTGAGCTGGTCATCTTCCACAGCAAGGAAGAGGATAGACATAGCACGCCTCGTTGCTGCTGCTATCTCCGCAGCAGTTCCTTGGAGAGCCATGGGAGCCGTAAAGCACCCCATAGCCCCTCGGCTTGCAAATACTTTTCTGTGCGAGCCGACCACGCCAGGTAATTAGTTGCGTTTAGCTTAACAAGAGGCAAACCCCCAGGCATCACTTGAGCCATTGTAAAAACAGCTCAAAAACCCTTTAAAAAACACCTCTCATAAAACCGTCGTGGGATCGTAGAGATCATAACCATCCTCTGCTACCATGTCACATAAAAGTAAACTGTGAAACCCGCTATAGGCATTCTTGCCTTCAGTACAAAAAAAACTCACATCTGAAACCAGCCAGCAATCTAACAGTCTTTATTGCGGGTAATAAATCAAGCTGGTTAAGTTACAGCAAAGCGAGCCATCTCTAACAGAACAGAAAATAGAAATCAGACACAGCCCATTCAGTGACCGTTTTTAAGTATACATGTACAATGACACGAGACACCCAGGATGCAAAATAAGTCAGAGACATAACACACGATCACAGCTGCATGTTCCAGAAGGCCTGATAACATATAGTCACTACACAGCACTACAGTACAACATTCTCATGGGAAACACTTTACCCTGCTAGCCTAAACAAATTCTACAAGCAGTTTTGCTTTCTCACACACTGGCAGTGGGAAAAGTGAAGCAAGGAGTCCACAACTCTCCCCTACATTGTGACAGATTATATATTTTTATTTCATGTATCTAAATCTCATTCTCCTTGTACTCATTATTACTATAGTAATTTCATTCTTAAATCTATTCTTTTCAACTATATTTAACCTGTTGCAAATACTATATATGATCCTGTTATTAATCATAAACTCTAACGCTAAATGTGAACCCATTCCCAGAGCCAATTATATTTCAGCTTACTCTGCTTTCCAAAACTGTAATTCTTCTTGTGGAGGTGTGACACTTCCCTCTTTTGTTAAAGCCTTTTCCACAAATATTTTCCATATTGCTTCAAAGTCATTCCTTTTCATTATCCCCTTTTTAATCCCCTTGATTCAACATGTTAACTTAGCAGTTTGCATGACTTTCAATTAAAATAAAAGCAGCCTTGCTCACTTGGACCAGAGGCCTATCTACTAGAGTGGTCTTTTCCACAGTGGCAAACTAGATGCTGATGGGGAGCCCCTAATCACAGCAATAAGAATAATCATGCCCTCATGTTCCCCAGCAATTGGTAGGTAGTATGCCTTTGACACTGTTAACAGTCATCACGGCTTGGAGCATCGTTGATAACTTTATCCTCCAGTAAATGTGCCTTATGTTCTCAAAACTGTCCACACTGGCAGCCGTCACGTGTCTTATAGTTGCAAAGTCCATAGCTTGTGCTGCACAAAAATGGTACTTCCTTTTATAACTCTGAATCTTTCACCACTTACCTTTTGCAGCTGACACCAGATTATAATACTATGAGAGAGGGAGAAAAACTTCTATCCACCTCCACACAATGCATAATTTCAGATACTTCGATCATGCTTCTCTTTTTCTTTTCATGTAAACTAAAGAGCCCCAAACACTATAAACTTTCCTCCCAGCTCCACCTCCTTGAGTATTCTGGTTGCCCTTTCCTGTACCTGTTCCAGGGCTATGTGGTCTTTCTATAGTGATCAGAACAGTACAAAGTATTCCAAACGTAGCTGCACCATAGATTTGTATGAATGCAGTCTGATATTGGCAGTTTTAGTTTTAATTTCAATTCCTTTCCCACTGATCCCAAACATGAATTTTGCCATTCTCACAGTTGCCACAGGCTGAATAAAAAGTTTTCTCTGAAGGAGCCACCACAAGTCAAAGATCCCTTTTGGAGTCACTTGCTGCCAGCTCAGGTCCTTTCAGTGCATAGGCAAGATTATTTGCATTCTACAAACAGGTGGTATACCTGGACTTCTCTCTCTGTTGTTTTGCCAAAGCTAATCAGCCAAATAAGCTTCCATTAAAACAAAGTGCACCCTCATGCATCTTGTTTTACCTCAAAGTGTTGGGTTTTTTTAAGAATTAGAAAGAGACTTCTGGTTCCACTTTTGGGAGATATTGTGCTGCACAATGGCTCAGAGGGTGGCAGACATTTTGCCCAGCAATCCACAGAATTTGCTTACATGTGCTGTATACCTTCAATTGTCTGCTGTGGTGTGTGTGCTAAAATCTTACTTTAATTCATGAAACATACACACATTGGCTTACCTATCTTAAATATACTATTGTTACTACAGTTTCTAGCCCAGGCTTGTGGTATATTAGATATCATTTGATATCAATAAATTGGCCTTCTTTACCCATTCCTCTCCACATGCTTGCGAGGCCTCCAGACAAGCAGGCATGGCCAACAATAGCCGAAACATTCCAAACAAATCCAGGCAGGCAAGAGAGAGCCAGACTGCCGCTTTAGGAGACCTCAAGGCAAGTACCACATTATGTATGTACTCTACTTACAAAGGACTCCCTGCCCTGACAGGCAGCTTGACAGGCCGAATACTCAACTGTCAAGCACTCTGTATTTGCATACTGGCTACTCTACTGACAACTCTGTCTTAACTCAATCATGTAAAATACTGACCTTTCGGAGGCTTTGTCTCCAACCCGAAACTCATTGTTATCCCCAAGAACAGACTAGCCTACGGCCACATTTTCCCCTATAAGACCCCCTGACTTTGAGTGCTTCCTCGGATCGCTCTTGGCTTCCATCCCGCCTTGTTGTCGCTTCGTCCGGTGAGCCTTCCCCTCAGCTCCTCATGCTGAGAATCCTCACTTCCACGAACTTCTTCTTCAGACTACCCGGGCTCAGGACAGGTGTAGTATTTCCCATACAAAATCTCCTCTTAAAATCCCTCTATCCAATTCCTACCTTTATTTCAATAGTTCTCTGTGTGAGTGTGTTGCATACACATGTCTGACTGTACATCAATAAAACACTTCTGTTTGCTCCTTGACTCAGCCTGACCCCGTAGACATTGGGTAAAAGATCTCGCTACGTTGCCCTGCCTCTCGTAGTGCTAGCTTGTGCTTTTCGCTAACTCCCAACTTTGTAATATTTGGAGCGCACTTAAGTGTCCCTCCCAGGACCCCTAGAAATCAGGGTAACACTACTGAAGGGCACCTTGTTTAATGCAAAGCCAGGAACAGTTAGTAGACACGTATGCCACATACAGTTGGAAGGGGTACTTAAGAGTTAAGTGGCTTTGCCAGAGCTTATGAAACATGGTATCCTCTTGACCTTTCAAGAAATATGTTTGATCCTGTGACTGAAATATGTTTGATCCTGTGACTGAAAGGTTATATGCTACAGACATCTCTCCTCATCCACAAACTGAACTGTTAAATCACATCCTCCTTGTACAAGCAGAGCAATTTGCATAAATCCTTGCTGAATTTTATTTTAAAGTTAGCACACTTCATACTATACAGATCTGACTTAAATCAACATACCTTAGAGGATTCCATTACGAGAGCTGCGCTTTCATGTTTTCTGTAGAGTTCATGTCTTCTGTCTGGCTTTGTTTGAAATCGTGGTTGTTTTTTAACTGGATCCTCAGAACCAAATACTGGAGAACTAGTTTTTAGCAGCTGGGTAATATTTGGCACAAATATAAAAGGTTTAAAGACAGACCTGCAGAGCAAAATGAAACATCATGTAAAATGAAAATGACCAAACACGCACATGTTGCTTGTACCTGCCTTTTTTAGCTCTCAACCAGGCAGACAGGACATTTTAGCTCATCAGAAACATGTTGTGTGTTAGAATTCATACTAGCTCTAGAAGGCAGACATAGCATTGCCAGCTGAAGAGTTATACAAAAATCCTTGAATTTCTGCCACTTGTCACATATATTTTTTAAAGAGAAAAAATTATTCTGCTGTATCTGTATCTGTACCTGTACCATTTTTTGCAAATAAGAAGGCTATTCAGAACAAACATTCCCCTCATATGGATATGTGTCTTCTAGCACTGGGTGTTTAAATATTGTTGATACTACACCCCTAAATGTTCCTGTGGATGTGGGGCATCTTTATCCCCACAATACACTGAGATTCTAATCTTTGTCAGAGAGTACCCCAATTTAAAAGGGAGGGTTTTTTAAAAAAATCTGCTTTGATGAGGATTAAGTTGAGATTCACCAGTGTAATATCTCATGTGCAGGATTCAACAATGAACTTCAAGTTTCACTGTAGCTCCCCCACTCCCTCACACAGCTCCAAAGAGAGCTAGAAAACCCTCAGCAAGTTTATGGGTAGTGCAGCAATCTGCAGGAGAAGAAATGTCCAACAATAGCAAAAATCACTTGTGCAACAAATCAGTTTGTGCAGTTCTAAGAAATTATTTCATAAATTAATGTTTAATGCTTCATTGTGTTTTTCCTTCTCTAATTGTTCTATGAATTAGTACTGATCCTCCCCATTTATATAAGAGAGGAAGTTCTCCCAGTATGGCTTATCTTTGGACTTTCTTAAAAGTTGAACCGATTTAATTTAAAATTGCTGAAGCGGGAAGCTGTATAAAGAAAAGACATTTTGCTAGGATTTTGTTTTCAGGACAGCCTATTCATATTACCTGGCAGGGTCTGGAGTTCCAGTGAAGAAATGTATGCAAGGGAGATTCAGATCTAGTGGAAGTATGGAAACCATGCTTCCAGTAGTCATAAAGCCACCTTCCATATTAATACCACTCTCCTTATCTCGGAGGATTGTCATCATGGTTTCAGCTGTTATATGCCCTATGGAACAGAAAACAGCATGCATTTTCACATAAAGTGAAATTTAATTTCACTTAAACCATACATACATATATTAAAATTACACAACTAGCACCTGTTTGAAATACATGCACAAACTTGTTCTAAACGAAGTGATAATTACAACAGGAATGAGAGAGAAAGAAGAAAACAGCTGTACCATTATACTGCAAAACACATTATCTTCTCAAGGAGGATGAAAAAGTATGAAACATGCATATTTTAAAAACAAAACAAATCAAAATCAAAACAAGTTTCAAACTCCACAAGATTTTCTTCAAGGAAATCTACAATTGTGACAAAGTCAAACTGCACCTTTCTGCATAAGTTATCCTTTTGGAACAACACATAGGATTCATCTGCCCAGCATTAGTGTTTAGAAGAATCTTCACTCAGCTGGTACACAGGTAGACCAAGAAAACAGTTTCTCCCTTAATAAATATACTGTGAAGAACATAGGCCTGAGGGAAGAGCCACCAAATGCATGCAGCAGTGGAGTTTATGTCTGAATGCTACAGCAAAGCCTATTAAAACAGGGATGGGCAAAGTGTGCCCCCAGTGTTACTGAACTGGAAATGTGATAAGCTATGGTTGAGAAGCAATACAGGAAATATTGTGAAAAAATAAAACTAGCCAACTCAAATTGTGATTAAACCTATGATGTTAGCAAGGGATAATGTATTAGGAAGACCCAGCACAGTGTGGTGGTTTGAGCATTGGACTACAACTGTGGAGATCAGAATTCAATGCCCTGCCTGCCCATGAAAACTCACTGGATAACCCTGGGCACAGAAAACCACACAACAGGTTTGCTTTAGGGTTGACATAAGTCAAAAATGAGTTGGAGGCACACAACAATGAATGTATTAGGAATATAAATTCAAAGCAATATATTTTAAACAAAAATCAGATACAAAGCATTTTGAGAGAGAATTTTAGAAATAGGAAAAGTACTCAACAGAAACACTGATATTCTTACACAGTGCTTCCATTCCTTCCCTCCAGTTGGGAATGAGCTTACTATAGACAATCATCTCCTCTAACATGGAGCAGGGGGGTGAGAAAAAAGACCCACATACAAATAGTTCTGAGCTAGCGTGTTTACTATTACTCTCAAAGCAATGAAGTAGAAAGAAGTTTTTAAGCTGGCTGTTATCTATACCATAATGCCTTTAGAGTAAAGGAATCTGTAGGAGTGACAGCAGCAATGAAGCCTCTAGCAGAAGAAAATGGCAATCAGAAGGGCTTCTGGCTGCCACTGGATCTCATGGTAAACAGAGGCAGGTCACGTGTACCCTCCTGTAGGTAAAAGGATGCAGGATAAGGATGTAAGATGTGAGGGCAATCTGGCCAGCCAGGTGGCTGTCCTTACCAAAGCTGCATGCTCAATGCAAGAGGACAACCATTACAAATAGGTGTGATGTAAGATAAGCATCAAAAAGATAGGAAGGCAAGGTTGGGGAAGGGACTGCTCCAGAAGAATGAACAGAACTTGCAGTGTAACTTTAGTAGTCCATACGCTACTGTTCCTTAAAAAAAAGTAATGTGTTATTCATTGCTCATTATTCCATGAACAACATGCTGCTTATTTACTTAATTTTAAAAAATCTTTATAAACAGCAAAAAGGCCAAGCCCCTCCCACAATGACCCTCCCAAACCCATTATTTTGCAAATAACAAGTTACTTGTTATACCAAAATGTAACAAACTTGATAGTGGTCACATTAATTTGCAAAAGGACACGACTGTTCCCTTCCCACCCCTGTAGAGTGTTTCCTTATGTTACTTCCACTTATTCACAGACTTTGGAAAGAAGAAGGTAAAAGGAATGAGGCAAAAGACAAATGAGGGAAAGAACAGGCGGTGGAGGCGGGGGAAGCACACATCACTAAGAGCTTCAGAGTTAGAGTTTTCATATAACTTTGAAATAAGCAACCAAATCTTTGGCTACAGGTCTTTAATCTGTATGAATGCAGCCTTCTCTTTCCTTTAACAGAAAGACTTAGGTTTCCAATTTAGATTTTCAACTTTTTCCCTCTAAATTTCTAATGCTCCATGACCATTTGAGAATAGCAATCTTAATATTAAAAACAAATCCTCCACACCAATTTTAGAAGATTTCTTTTTAAACAACCAAAAGTAAAATCTGCAGACACTAACGTGTTACAATAATGATTTCTCCCAAGGAATGGGAGAAAATGCTTAAACTGCATCCAACTGATAACTTGAACACCTGGTGTGACTTAAAAACAACTGAGGTAAGTACCTGAAAAAAATGGGGATTTAGAATGTAGTCACTGATAGAACCTCAACAAGCCCACTGCATTACACAGATATTAAAAATGTTCAGTATTCAGAACCTACAATTCCCCAAATGAGTGTAGGATTTGCATGATCACAAGGGTATTATAGCTGTAAGTAATCCACTAGGAAATACAGAATAGCTGCTACAATTGGGGGTGACAGGGCTCAGCAGAATGAATACTGAAACACAGGGGTGCAATTTTATTTGGGTTTAATTTCCCCCCCAATGTGCATGTGATTTTACATGCAATTTTGATATCCATGTAGTAAGAGAATAATACTGAGTTAATGGCTATTGTAAGAAGCAGATGTGGAAATGTTCAAAATATAGTACTTAATGGCCTGTATTGCTATATTATTTTACTAAAGCCAGGGGCCTCAAGGTTTGATAAGACGCAAGCAGTGACCATTGGGAAATAAGAACTTAACTGACTTAGTTATTGTGTAAGGCTTGAGCCAAAACATGTAAGACAGAGCCTTGCTCCAAAAAAAGGAACATTAGACACTTGTCTTTGGGGACAGGTATCAGTATTCTGTATTCATATTTGCTCTTAGCATTGCTGTAAATAGCTAGGTAGAAAGTACTGGGATAAAAAGCTGGCCATAAAAATTTGCTTATCAGAGAGATATTGATGTGGAAGCAAAAAGAGGAAAGAGAGAAATGCTGATATAGATAGATCGCTCAGGGCCTGTCTTGGGAGAGCAGAGGGTGATCTCCTCTCATTACCACTGTTGCCATTGCAGCAGTGGTAATACATATGTTTGTGGACCTCCCTATGTGAATGCAGATACTGTTATAATCCATATTATGGACCATTGCATAAATGGCTTGACATTATATTATTCTTATTGATATATCAAAAATGAATCAAAACAATGCTGATGTCTGCAAGAACCTGTTCAAGCATAGATAGGGTAGTAAGATTTTGACTACTGAGTGATGGACAGTGTTTGTATTTTCAGCCTTGGAGCACAGGTCTTTTCACTATAACAGAGCTCACATCTCAAGACCATCAAAGAATAGTCACAGAAATGTAATTTAAGAGTACATAAACAGCTATAAACATCAAGTATTTTTCTAATGCAAAACTGACAGACTGAAAAGCAAATAGTGAAAAAGGAGCTATCATGGTTACATCCTCATCATATGCTTCAAAGAGGAACTGTCTGCATGACATTGCTAACATTTAGCTGAACTAGCCAACTTCTTCCTGAAGAGACATTGTGGTGTGTTACTCATCCAGAACACCAAAAATGAGACATAGGTGAATCTCAGATTCACAAGTGCCTATTCAAGTGCTAAAGTTCTCTCAGAGGGACTATGCCACTCAAATTTGGTATCAGGAGTTATATGTGTGACACTGTCCCCCACATGAAACTTGTTATCACTTAAAGGCAAGAGACTTAAAATGACCTTAAACTCAAACATGTAAGCTCTATAACGGGAACTATCAGTAACACTGTCCTAAATGAAGCGGAGGTCATTGTACACCTTACAAGTATGAGAAGGGTATAAGAATAAATCTTAAAAGTCAAAAGCAAAAGGAAAACACTGTTAAAACTATTTCCATAGTAACTCATAAAATAAGCAAATTACCAATGGCTGTACTTTACTGTCATAGCAAGAGAGGTCTTAGTTAATTATATAAACATACAAATATAAAGTCTCTCATGACTTAACAAAGTTACCTGTGTATTTCTTCAGAAGTTTATAGCCTTCACAGTATCTGCCTCTTGTTGTAGTCATTCTGGCAGTATTCACATATGAGTATGTGGCAGCAAAATCAAATTCTTTTTTGCCATCCCACCAGCCTTTGCTTGTAGCATAATTCCTGACTTCTGGATGTGCACAATCCATTTTGGTTGTTATTGAAAGCTGGTTGGAAATATTCCTTACTCCTTCTGTTCAAAAATGTGAAAACAAATCAAATGTTAAAACAAGTTTCTCAATTGCATTTCTTTAAATGCGCTGCGCAAAACTAACCTTTAAAAACAATTTCAATTAAGTTCCTGGATTTCAGGAAGCAAGTTAAGTCCAACCATATAGATTTGTCACTGCTCTCAGATTTTTTTAAAAAAATATTCATTCTTTCTTTCTATCTGGAAAACTTAAATGAAGTGACATTACCAAACTAATGACATAAAATGGTGTACAATTATTACAAAACAGAAACATAAAACTTATGATAATTATAATCATGACAATAATCCACATTAGGCAAATTATGGTTGTCATAAACCAGGGGCAGGAACTGCATGGTCCTCCAAATGTTGTTGAAGAACAACTTTCCGACCACTATACTGGCTAATGCTACTGGACTTTCAGTCCAACAATGGCTGCAATCCTGTATGGCTCAGCATAGTGTAGTTGGTCTGCACGGGAACCTATACTAGGTTGAGCCACACATACACACAGCAAAAAGCCTCTGAAGCCTCCCTGCATGCCTATTCCATGCTTCATGGCAACCAGGCAGAATCACAGAAGCTATATGGCTATGTCCCAACAGCCAGAAACAAAGCGATTACAGCAGCACTGAAGCCCCTAGTGGATCTCAGAAATGATGTCAACTGGAGATGGGTATATAGCCAGACACTTCTGTGACACTGCTTGCTCACCATGAAGCATGGAATGGTTGTGCAGGGCAGCTTCAGAGATTTTTAAGTAAGTCAGGAGGAGAGCTTTGGGTGCTGCAGAGGGAAGAAGGGAATACCAGCCCCCATGGCAACTAAAAAAGACATCAGCATGCATAAGAGAAACTTATGTGTGCATATGTCCCTAACAGGATGCCAGTCAGTATCTAGAGGGCTGCCTTTGAACTTCAATTGTAATAAATATGTTTTACCCAATTTTGGCATCAAACTCACATCAACTATATTTTCTTGTTTGACACAGCTAAAGGAGGAATTAGAGGATGCAACGGGAAGAGAAATGTGGGAAGTTCAAGAAATGGCCATAGCAGAACTTCATGTAAAACAACATCAGCATCAATACTACCATTGTTATGGCCAACCAGTTTAATCTTGTTTGTTAACTCTCTACTGGCCCTGGGGCAATTACTAGTAAAAGTATAACCATAAATACAGAACTAGGCCTGCTTTCTATGAAGCCACAGAAACACCAGTTATGCCACTTTAATCAGCACAGACATGTATGTCAAAGCATAAAAAGACAAGATGCATTTGCAAGTTATAAATAAATCATCCAACAAGTAGACTGGAAACTGAGTTAAGGTTAGGAATCATACCTTCTATTTTCTCTGCAGCCCAGTGCTTTCCAGAAGTCTCCAATACCCAAGCTTCTTTTCTGTCTGCTATCAGAAAACTATTATGGTACGTAAATGCCATATGACTCTCCATACAGTTTCCACCTTGACCATACTTGTCCAGCAAGTCAGCAATGACAGTGACAGCTTTTTCTGCAGTATCGGCTCTCTCAAGCCCAAGCCTAAAATCAAATCAACATGTTAGCTTTCTGTAAGATTATCTTCCTAACTATCCAAGAAAAGACAGAATTTGAACACAGTTGTAATTACATAGAAATTAAGTAGAAATTACTCTGTCAACTGCATGTCTATCTCATGTCTCGAATGGGGCTCATCACTGCTACTGCTCCAAAGGGGGGCTCTATGGAGGAAGAACTACCTGCACATGTACAATATACCATCTCAGCATCCAATTGCCACATATCCAACATTGGTACACATGCCAAAAATTAAAGTCTGTACAAAAAAATGGACTGATTATGAAGGCAGATTTTTAAAAAGAGGGTTAAGCTAAGCAGAGGCTTCTTCCAGAAGAAAAAATAATTGGATGCAGATGACCATGCTTTGGGGCAATTGATCCTCCATGAAGGAAAAAGCTGCATGCAAGAATTTTCTTCCTTGAGAATGGACCTGAGCTTAATAAATCCAGAGAGGAGAAAGGCCTTTCTTTCATAACTACTTTCTTCGGGCCAAGTCCCACTAGCTCTGCCTCACAGGAAGGCAGTGGCAACACCTTGCCAAAAAAGTTCCATAAGGTCACCATAAGGTGAGAATGATCTAAAGGCACACAACAACACAAGCAAATTAAGTACAATGGGCCCTCCATATCTGCAGGAGTTCCATTCCATGAACCCCTGTGAATAAGAAAAAATTGAATGTTTGCATCTCATTATACTAAGTGGTGGCAAAGTGCCACAGATGCTTCAACACGTCTGCATTCACATCCTCACCATTTCAGGTGAACTGAACATCACAGATGTGGAGGCAGCAAGTGGAAAGGGCCCACTGTATATAGAATAGAACAAAGAAGTCATGTTTAAAGTGCAAAGTCACAGGGCAGGATACTAGGTTTTGTTTCCACTGCAGAGATATATCACATACAGTACTGGAACAATAAAACATTGTGTGAATTTGGTGTGTTTTTCAAATCTTGTTAAAATTAAACAGAAGCTTCCTATTTGCTGCTTATATTATTTACATCATGGGCAACTGCAGCATCATTTCTATGGGAAACTAAAAGTTTCTGGTCTCCATAATATCTGGCCTATGAAAAATAATCAATCTCAAACTCAGGTACCACATGTTTTCCTTACTAATAGTACCATAAGACTCCCATAGTGTTTTAGGGTCTGAACCATCTAATCCTATGTGCCTAGGCCTTGGATATACATACCTGTTCCATCACTTGGTAGCCACAACATAGGTGAAAGGGCCATCAAAGATCAAGTAATATTACTAGATCTTTCCTTGTCACCTCACACACAATAATTGTCAGAGACAGCTGTTCACCCATTTGGCTGCAAACTATCAAGTACTGAGTAACAACGGGATGAGGTCTCAACACACAAGTGTTCCAGTCCATCAGCTCCCACTTTCTGTACATTTGTAAAATACAATTTGATCAAACACACTTAATCAAATCTTCTCCAAACCTGACAAGATCCATGCCTAAGAGTGCTTCCTCATCGCAGACTTCTTCCTTCCCCCACACTGCTTCGTTCCCAATGCAAACTCCATGTTCATTGGCCCCCATTTCAGCACCCCACAACCATGATGGCCGGCTTAGGACAACTGCATACGTTTCTGTCACTTGTTCTATTTCGATGTAAGTACACTGCAAGAAAGAGAATTCCATAACGTACATCAAACAGCCTTAAAGACACACACTGAACTCCATACAATGTGCTGGATTCAAAATTTCCATGAGCAGATTTCCAAGCACCTCCTCCTCATCTTTCACATTGCAATCCTCTGAGTCCCTTGAGATAAGTCTCAGGAAGGTTAAGAGATTATAACAATGGCTGTAATATGCAGGGTAGGGGAAAGCAAACTACCCAGGGGACCATAACCTTGAGGGCACATTGGCAAAGTGACCATTTATTTAATTAGTTTAATCAAAAGACTTATAACCATGGACATGAGAGTGGTAAGGGGGTGTGTAGTTGCTCTGCCCAAGAAGAATAATGCCCCCAAATCAGACTTGTTCTCTGACACTATCAGTATAACTAGACCAAAACAAAAAAGCTGGCATCCTGTCAGCATATACACGGGCAAGTTTCCCTTTCACCTGTGTTATGTCCTTTCTGGGGCACTGCAGAGGTTGGTATTCCCTTCCTCCCTTCACAAAACCCAAAGCTATCCCTCAACTTACCATTTAGCTGCTGCAGCCATCCCCCCCCACCATTCCATTGCTGGTGGAGAGAGGGAAAAGCAGAAGAGTCTATTTACAGAGTACCTGTAAATAGGCAAACTGATTACAGTAGCATTGAGACCTCAGTGTAATCATTTCCCATCTCGCTAATGATGGGAACATAGCCAGACACTCCCTACAAAGTATGGAACAGCCATGCAGATGGTGAGGGGAGTTCAGAAGCTGTACAATAAGTCCAAGTGGGTGGGATAAGGTTCAGTCTAACACAGGTCTGCCTGAAGAGCTACCGTTCTACGATGAGCCATACAGGACTGCAGCCATTGTGTGTAGTTCAACATTTAAGTAATGCAAAATTTGTATAAGGTCAGATAATGTAGAAGGTGACTGATAACACTGTAAAAAGTAAAGTGAGCAGCTCTTCTAGAACCTCGACACTTGCTCGAGTACGTTAATTTTGTCTCACCTGCAGATTCCACCACTCATCTTTACCAAAAATTTACTACTGTTTCCTTGATAAAGAAAAATCATTCTAGAATACACAGACCTCTTTTCTGAGTAGCCTTGTGAAGTTTTCTTCACAAGTTTTCTTCACAAGGGTACTGATGCAAAAAAAAAGAAGCCAGTAACACTCTTAAGAATGCATGGTTTCTTCATCTGTATCATTTTATCTGGTTGGATTTAACTTCCTATTTTCAATATCCCTCCTACTACAAATAAATCATATTGGCCTTGGGAGCCATTGCTGTTCAACACAGAACTGAACTGGAACAATCAAAGCTCTAACAATATAAAGCATCTTCCTGAATTGATAGAAACCCATTTATTTTCAACTTGTCATTTATAACTGACTCCCATTTCCAGCCAAGTTTTAGCTGGTATATCAACATGTGATTTTACTTGGGAATAAAATATATAAAATATAAAATATTTGTCCTACCACTTCAGTCTTTGGGATATACAGTAGAAACACCCTGACATTGTTTTACTAACTTCCTAGGCACTGATGTCTCATAAGGACTTTGTTCTTACCTCAACATTTTCTCCTGGGCTGTGAGTTGCAGCAGGGAAGTACACAATTTCCTGGACTTCATCAGAGGGTCTATCTGAATTCTTACCAAAGATGATCCTATTGCCAAGTGTGGCAGGAGGCAGAGCTACAAAGGTATCACAAGAGGAGGGTTCAATGCTCCTGAAAGCCATCCTGGAATATAATGCAATACAACAGTTACTACTCTGTTGGTATGACACAGTGATAAATAGCTGTAATTTCTATTAAGAAAGTTAGATGTTTTATGAAAGCTACAATGAGTTTTCTTGTCAAATGTGCAGTGTGCCTAAAACAATCAAAATGTGTAGTATAAATAGGCTAAGGGTATGGAATGCATACACTAAATATGTGAGCAACCACATGTAGAATAAGGTATGTCAGGGTGGAATATGTATGTATTATTATACAAAAAAGGAATTTTATATATATATGAGATATTTATATAATGAGGAATTTTTTATACTACAATACTGGTTTGGGCGCAGGCAAAGTTGTGGAAAACAGTACCACATAAAAAAAGGAGCACATAATATGGAGCTTCATCTATTCTTTCCCAATGAGAACACACCATTGATACTGACACCACAGTTCCCACTGTTTGCACTGTGGAGGCACATTCTCTCTTGAGACCAAGTGCCCTGTGAAGAACTCCCTTTGGAATAAGTGTAAAGGGGTATATAAATAAGAACTATGCATTCATCTGAGAAGCAGAGAAGGGAAAATTATCTACAGTACTAGTTAACTGCAGGAAAGGGGGAAATTGACTGATAGACTAATTTATTGCACCATAGAAACTGGTGACCCCCACCTTAAAAGACTGGCATAGACACCTATATACAAGAGACAAAAACCGCTGTTAACAATGGAGTCTAATGGCTATAAAGTACAAGCATAGTCTATGATATTGGTATGCAATGCTCAACCCAACGTATTGCAACATAGCTATAATCTACAACAGTAGGAATCAGCAGTAATGTAATACTCCTAATTCCTACTCCTATATCTGTAGTAGAAAATAAAAAAAAAATCTTGTACCAGATTGAAAACCAGTTCAATCAAATGTAGCTCTGCACTTTCAGTCAGCAGTTTCAGGCTTCCCTTCAAGTCTGTTGTTGTTGGAAGTCATGGTTTTCAGGCCTGTAACTGAAATTACAGGTCTATATTTACATTTCTTTCACTATGTAGTTTATGGATTGTATCTAATGATACTTCTAATGAAGCAGGCTTTAGCTCTCAAAATGGCATGTCACAATATAGGGCAGTGTGTTGTAGTGGTCATAACAGGATTGATCCAGGTTTAAATCTTTATTGAGTTATGGAATTCACTCGAAAACCTTGAGCCAGCCATCCACTCACTCAGCCCAAACTACTTCATAAGATTGTTCCGAGGATAAAATGAGGAAGAAGCAGTGAATCATCTATGCTGCCTCTAGCTCTCTGGATGAAACTCACAGTTTAAATGAAACTAACAATAAAATAACAACTAATAAATTAATGATAAATAATAGGTCTCTTACTCTTTAGTGTTTCACAAGGATGATGCTTTGTTTCCCTGAATGCATATGCTACTGCAGATGTCCAAAACATACGAACAGTGAATATTCACAATTGTTATGAGAATATTAACAATCTCAGTCAAATAGTGTTGATTCAGGGGGAGAAGAACCAAAGCCACAGCAGCTGGGCCAACCAAATCATTACAGGATAAACAATATATTACAGCAGGGATAGAGAAGCTGTTCAACTTCTAGAAGCCATATGTTCTGGACTATAATTTCCATAACCGTTTACCATTGGCTACAATGGCTGGCGCTTCTGGAAATCTAAGTCCAGAACATCTGGAGACAAAAAGATGCTGCCCACCTCTGCAGAAAATATATCAGCATTTAATTGGCTACAACAAGCCAACCACGGGTTCTAATTGAGATTATACGATAATTCACCAACAAGCATGTTCTTTCCAAAATAAATAAACCCCACTGGAATTGAGGCCATTTCCGCACTACGCTGTGATAGTGCTATTATTCCACTTTCAACATCCTATAGAATCCTGGGGTTGAAAGTGGAATAATAGCACTATAACAGTGCAGTGTGGAAATGGCCTTAGAGGCAAAGACTGACTGCCGTGTGCATATCTGGTAACTGGCAAATCGAACATGTGCCTTCAAGTCCCCACAAATATCGCAGGGTTTTCTTAGGAAAGTAAAAGCATACCATCTAACTGTCCTACTCCAGGAGGACTGATCCCAATTAATCTTCTGTTGCCCCACTTTATTTTTTCAACTGCTTTTTATAAAACGCCTGTTTCTTGCTCCTCCTCTCAATTTCAGCTGCTGCAAACTGAGTTCAAAGTGCAAAAAGAAATTTGTGCACAACTACGGGGGGGGTGTGAGGTGGGGTGAAACGGGGGGGACAGATCTTGGCCTCCCGAGCAGGCTCCAGCCGAAGCAAACTGCTGCACCCTCTCCCAGCTTGCGTGTCCCTCCTCATCAATGACCTCTTCCCACGGCGGCCACCCTCTCACGTTGCTCGGTCACACGACTCCCCGTCTTCAACTGTGAAATACTGGAGGATACGGAATGCGTCCGGCCACTGCCTCCCTCTGAAATAGCCAGCCCTCCACATTTACAGGTTTCACTTTTGCGGATGTGATTATCCACGAATTATTTGCTGTCACCGCTGCTGCCTCCCGGTGCCATTTTTAGTAGGAACTGCAAGCCTGGTGAGACTGAGAAAGGGTGAAGGAGGCTTGTAGGTCCCTATTAAAAATGGAGTGGGGCAGCAGTGGAGGCGGCAGGGAGCCCCACCGGCCCCCCACTTCTGCCTTGTGAAGGCACCCTGAGCCCTCGGAGGAACCCCTGGTGGGTTGAATATGGGGATCGTGCTTTTTTCTTTTATGGTCTGGGAGGGCCTAGAGTTAGTCGCACTTCTTCCTTTTCACGGGGGCCCCCTGCCCCTAACCCTAGCGAACGTGGAGGGGTGGCCGTACGCGCAGCCTACAGCGGAAGAGGGAGACTGGGAGCCCACCCAGGGCAGCGCCCAGCCCGGCGCCGGAGTGGCCCCGGCGAAGCCCCACCGCCGCGGCCCGGGGCCCGGCGTCACTTGCCTCGCAGCGCTCGGCGACGGCGGGGCGGGCGCGCTTTCCCCCGGCGGCCTCCGACGCCTCCGCGGGAGGGGAGCGGCGCTGCTCCTTGCGCCGCGGTCGGGACGTCGCTCCTCTGAGGAGGTCAAGCGAGACGGCGAAGGGAGGCGGGCCGGGAACGCGCCCCTCGCTCGCCTCCGGTTGCAGGAAACGTCGCCGCCTGCTGCCCCGGAAGCCCCGGGTCAAAGTCGGAACTTGGCCCTGGCGGCTGTCAACAGAGGCAGGGCCCGGGCGGGCGGGGAGTGCGAGGTCTCCCCGCGGCTGCCTCCTTCTCGGCCTCTCCTTCCACACGGAAGGCCCCCGCCGCCGCCATCATGGGGAAGTCATTCGCCAACTTCATGTGCAAAAAGGACTTCCACCCCGCCTCCAAATCCAATATCAAAAAGGTGAGCGCTGCCCTCCCCGGCCGCCCCCGTGTTGGCGGTTTAAGCGGAGAAAGCGAGCCCCCGGCCTTCCCTCGCTGGGCGTCAGGAGCCGTTCCCGCACTGGAGTGGGATAGTGCTGTTATTCCGCTTTCAACATCCGATGGAGTCCTTGAGGCCCCTCCCTAAACTGCAAACCCCGGGATTCCATAGGTGTTGAAAGTGGAATAATAGCACTATCGCACTCTAGTGCGGAAACGGCCAGGGTCCCTCTTCCCCGACCCTGCGTCCTGGGGAGCAAAAACCCCTTCCTTCCTTGTCCTTAAGGAGAATTGTCCTGAGCTAATTCCGCCTTAGGAACCTAAAAACCATAAAGGCACCGGATCCTGTCTGATCTTGGAGGCTAAGCAGGTTCAGCCCTGGTTAGTATTTGGATGGGAAATCACCAATGAATGCCAAACGCTGTAGGCTAGATTTCGGAGGAAGGAACTGGTAACACCAGCTCTGAGTAGTCCTTGCCTAAGAAAACCCTATCAGATTAATGGGGTCGCCATAAGTTGACAGGTGACTTGAAAACATGTACCCATAGTTCCACCATAGGCTGCTCTAGCAGAGAAGTGGGGCCTAAGAGAGAGTTAGGTTGATTGTTGCCCATTCTGAGAGTGTAGTGATGTCCAGTGCATCAAGGATTTAAATTCATCATGTTTCATAAGTAGCAGCCAACCTGCTATGATTTCCCAAGATCAATTCTTTTTAGGTGTAAAAGCCCCCATCTAAGTCCCAGCTTTGTCCTAGAGTTACTCTTTGGAAACTGGTCATGGAGGCATGCAGCACTTTTTAATGAAGTAAAGATTTATAGATTTTCCACAGCCTGTTGACACCTTAACCTGCTTATTAAATATATCCCAAGTCAGTGCTCAGCATCTATTTGCAGAACTAAATCTCCCTTCTTCCCCACTTTAGATGAACCTTTGCTGGGGTCACACTGCTGATCACCTGTCTCAGAATTTGCTTTTGATGTTTTGTTCTGGTGACAGATTGTTTGATATGGTGGTTACATTGGCAGTCTCTCAGCAGCATCTTCACAAGTGCTCCCAGATTTTTAATTGGCAGGTGTAAAAAAAAAAAAAGGCAATTTTAAAAAACATCTTTTTGTTGAACAAAATCCAAAAACCAAGTGAAACCCTGACTTTGGCTTCATTTTTACATTCAAAATGAGTGAGGCTATACTCCTGAAACTTTTCCTGATAAGATTTACCATCATGAGGACCCTAGTGACATCTGCAGAGGTGGCTTCTTCATTGTTTAACTATGACATCAGGTATTTATAGATACATTAAATAGGAGAAATCTAATACAGATCCTCCCAACAATGCTGCAGTGACCAGCCTGTGGGACCATGGGTCACTTTTCAGGTTAGTCAAATGTTTAAGGGCTATGCTTTTAAAACTTTTTTTAAAAGAAAATTCTTTGAATCCCTTGCTTACTGGTGGGATGGGGCAGGGAACATTATCCTCTTTGCTCCCTAATCGGCAGCTGAACAAAACTGGCTGTTAAGATAGGCTGCCTTTATGTAGTCTTACAGTTAGATTAGATAGTCTTAAGCAAATATGGAGCAATATTCATAACTGTAGGTTATGAATGCATAACTGCAATACCAAATGCCACCTTTAATATTTTGTGACTTCCAATTTATATAGTTCTTTAGAAGTTTTGCTCTAAAATGTTGTGTAGCATTCAGATGGGTGAGAGGAGCTTAAAGGTCTAGTTATCATCCTACCCTGAAAGCATTTTCTTGGTAGTTAGCTCTGCTGCAATAAATGAGATTGCTAAGTTGATGTGACAGTGAACTGTTTCTAGAAAAAGAAGTTTTCTAGTGTGCTGGTGATAGAAGTCAGTGTCTGAATACTATCTAAATTTTTATTGTGAATATATTTGCAGTCTTTGCAACAAAGTAGTTTACAATATTTCAATGCATAGTTCTGCAAAATAGAAGGAGAAACATTATTTAAATCAAATTTGTACCAATTAGGTATGGATGGCAGAACAGAAAATATCTTATGACAAGAAGAAACAAGAAGAGCTAATGCAACAGTACCTTAAAGAGCAGGAATCTTACGATAACAGGTGATCATTTTCTCTTACTATGCTAGAAAAAAGCATACTTCTTTTTTTGTTTTTTAATAAATTGTAACAAAATGGTAATTTTGAAATTTTCTCAATTAACTATTAACCATTCCTTATCATGCATATTAGGTTTGTTTTTATATTGTTTTAATCACTGTGATATTTAAACACAAAAAGTCAGAAGATAACTATAAGGCATCAATGAGGTAGAGTCATGCTGAATTAAAACGGTTTGTTTAGACATAAACAATATTGCAAGCTCCTGGTGATTTCAAATTAAATTAAACATGCACAGAGCATTCTGAGTCATGTTGGAGAACATTTTGGCACATTATGCTGGTATGATATCAGCTAGAACACTGGAATAAGACACAAAGGACAAGTGTGACATATATAATTTGAGAATAGTGCTTGCCCCTTATTAATGATTTTGTGTGACTGCCACAGCCTATAACCCATGACTCAGGCATGTGGCATGTTCAAATTCACTCAGTTATCTTTCTTTATATCCTCCTCTTTTCATCCATTTTTTCTTATATTTTAATTATGCTAAGCTGCTATGAGCAATGTTTTCACATTGGAAGGATAGGATATTGACCGTTTAAACAAGTAATATTAGCAATCTTTTGATAATCTCTTGCTTTCATTAAAAAAGAACATTTTCTAATCCCAGTAACTGTAGATGAAAATCTGAAAATTCACAGGTCTGTCTACCATAGTTTGTGAAAATAGCGCTCTAGACCCTAAACAAGCTTTACTGCGGGATTTGGAAACTTTGATTATTTGAGCAGGTAATTGTTTGAACCAGGATTCTCTGGGAGCCTCACAACCCACCAAAAACGCCAAGAAGTAAAGGAAGAAATTGGAAGTGGCTGGATACCCACTTCAGGTTTTATAAGATGCATTTAATAAATTGACCCCAGTAGCTTTCAAAAGAGGAAAATCATTTTTTCTTTTCTTTTTTCCTTCAAAGGAAAGGTAGCTGAGGGGGCAGTTGGGAGATCGAAACTAGGCTTGGGGGACACATGTGGCTCCTATCCAGTATTGCTTTAGACAAGATCAAGGCAGATCTGCAGATTTCTGAATAGCTTCTTACTTGCTCTTCAGAGTGTTAGCCTTAGGCCACATGCCCTGGTCCAGGCCTTGTTAAACAGCTGCCAAAATAATATATAGTACTTGGGACTATATGACTAGTAGTTTTTCATAATTTATTTGGATCAGAAAATTCCAAAGCTTTGTTCAGAACTTGAAACCATAATTTTTAAATCTGTTTGTGTGTGCATGTGCCCTGCTGGTGCTTCTGATAGTGAGCTGTCCAGATTTGAATACAGGTGGGAAATTTTAATGCAAGTGGCATTTTTAGAGAACTGGCAAGCCTGACAATACTTTTAAGGTTTAACTACTAGTACTGAACATAGAATTGTAGTTTATTGTAGAACTTTATTCTAGAATGATAAATTTGTCACAATTAATTAAATAAATAAAACTTGTTTTGGTATTAGTATGTGCTTCTGATACTGGATTATTATGTGTCCTATGTAGATTGCTTATGGGTGATGAACGTGTAAAGAATGGTCTGAATTTTATGTATGAAGCCCCTCCTGGTGCAAAGAAAGGTAACTTTTTATTTGGTAAAATCAGTGTTGTTGTTTTTTACTGATGTCTGTGTTTTAGATGTAATACTTACCACTTCTATATTTTGAAGCAAACTTCAGATGGCTTCAAGTCATCCTATGGCTTGTAAAGAAGTTATTGTAATCAGAGTGTGAGCTTATTCCTGAAAACACTCCAACCCCTTGCATTGGGACATGAAGCATGTAGGGTACCTTTCATAGTTCATGCATGGAAAAAGGCCTGCAGGATGCCTGCAAAAATCCTGTCCTACCAGAGCAGCATTGTTGCTCTTGCCATGAGGTTCAGAACTCAACAGCAGTTTGTAGCTCAAAGGTAAAATGCTGGCATGTCTTTTTGTGTTCAGTTGAGACCTTTCCACAATGACTTATATCAGGAGTTAGCACCTGTGATGAGTACAGGGACCAGTTTTTACCCTGACAACAGGCCACGGTATTCCGTTTGGGGTTGGAAAATGGATTGAATATTACAGCTGCTAGTTACTTCTGGTTGCTATTTTGAGTTCAGTTGTAGGATTTTGCAGCCTGACCATTTGACTAGTGGCCTGACCATTTAAGAGTATAAAATGCCAACTTTTTATGGCAGAGGAGTTCACAGCTTATGGCAGAGGAGTTCACAGCCAAGAAGAATGTGAGAAATCGTGTGGGGCCTGCATAGTGCCTACAGGTTACACAGTTAACCACCCTTGGCATATAGAAGACTACAGGATAAACATTTTTTTCTCCTGCATTATTTCAAAGGTTTGAATACTGCAAAAACACCACTGTAATACAATCCTGTGCACTTTTTTTTAGAGGTCCCTACTAAATTCATTGAGGTTTACTCCTGAATAAAAATATATGAGATTGCTGGCTTAGTTTTGAGTGTAGAAATCAAGCCTTGACTTTTAGATGATTGAAATAGATAATGCACTTAAATAATGAGAATATTTACTAAATTTTGGTCAACAAAAGCTCTGTCAAATAATTTTTTAGAGGTGTGTGGCATGGTAAATGTTATCTGCAACACTTGTATCTGTGGCATGTTTTATCTAATATATTATCTTTATCCTTTTCCTTTCCATTCATGCTGATAATCAAACAAGAGACCAAAGAGGTAATTTTGACAATTTGTAATTTTTTCTTAGATTTCAAATTCTACTGTTTACATATGGCATTAATTATTTTTTGTAATTATTTTTAGCAAGAGGGCGAAACTGAGTACAAATTTGAATGGCAAAAAGTAGCTCCACGTGAAAAGTAAGAATGATTCCTTCTTTATTAGATGTCATTTGTAGGGTTTATTTTCATGTGACTTTTGAGTAATGATTTAATAGTTTTAGGTACCATGACTAAAATGCAGTATTTTAAAAACAAACAAACCCAAAACTCTCTTTTGAAGTTACAGTATCTTTTTAATTTTGTAAAATATGAATCAACTATTACAATATCCTTATTAGATCTTAAAAATTATAAAATTCATAAACTGAAAGAAGCCAAGTGACATATAGAAAAGACCTGATCAAACTTAATAAGATATTCTTGATGCATTGTTGACACTTAAAACATGTCTATGACTATAGAACTTTATTGACCTAATCACACAGTGGTGGATCCGGAAAACAGTGAACAAATGTTGACTTGCACAACATAATTTTCTTGCCTCCAAAGCAGCCTGAGGTTGGGCAGCTGGGGTTGCACTGGAGGGGGTCCATTGAATTCAAGGAGGCCACCTTGCAAATCCCTTTCCTCTCATCCAAAACACCTTAGAATCTATCCCTGCCTATATATTTATTTGAAATTCTTAAAAATGCATGCTATTTTTGTACTTAAAAGTCCATATAGTTGCCTCAGAAATGAAGACCAGATAAATCATGTAAAATAAAATAAAATAAAAACTCACATCAAAGTTCTAACAGCCTGGCAGGGGGGAAAAAAGTTGGCACAAATAGCATATAGTCATATGTCAGTTTAAAAAAAAATCAAAACTATGAAATCATTTTTTTTTAAAAAAAAAGTCCTAACAATCTTGTCAAAATAATTATTTTAGAAACTTTCAAAGTAGCAAGTTATCTGATGTAATTCATTTATAAACTTAAGTTTTGATTTATGGGAACTTCTCTTTTATTCCGGGTTGTCTTTGTTTTTGTTTTGTAATTTGAGTCCTCTATAAAAGGTAGCAGCAACATTTTTTCCTGCAACACACACACACACACACACACACACACACACACACATCTTACTATATTTTTACGTTTAACAGATACGCCAAAGATGACATGAACATCAGAGATCAGCCATTTGGGATCCAGGCAAGTTTTG
>CAOKZL010004343.1:0-33718 GCA_948472985.1 Iguana delicatissima
CACCCAAGCTCCTGTCTCCTTGTCTTCAGAGGGTGTAGCAGTCTAGTTCTGTGTGCATCAGATTACTTCTGGAATCTAGCCCATGTTCAAAAAACAGATGTTTTTAAAACATTGATTGAACTTAGGTTTTGATGTGTGGGAGCTGGAAGCTGCACTACATTGTATAGTGGCTAGCAAAAATTAGTGACCCAAGCAGTAAAGGCCCCTAGTGCCCATTTTGAAAGGTGGAGCAGCATCTTATTTTGAACATATCGAGGAGTACCATAATTCAGATGATGATAAAGTTGTTTCTCAAAGAAAACTATTCTGTAATTCCTAATGTCTTCTCATAAAAGCATGAAATGTAAGAAGAGTTCTACTGGATCAGTCCAAAAGCCTATCGGGTCCAGCATTCTGTTGTCATAGTGGCTGCCTAGTCACTTAGTAGAAGATCACAACCAACAATGAGTGCAAAGGTTCATCCCACTCATGTCTCCCAGCAACTGGTAGAGAGAGCCATGCTATTTCTGATACTGGGGGCCACCTTTATTAGTAGCCATTGGTAGCTTTATCCTCCATCAATTTAATACCCTTTCAAAACTCTCTTACTTGATACTTATCACCACATCTAGTAAGATTAAATAATTCAGTTTGTGCTGTGCAAAGAAGTACTTCCTTTTGTCTGTCTTGAAGCTGTCTGTTCAGTTTCTTTGAATGATCTTGTGATCCGGTGTTATGAAAGAGGAAGAAAAGGCCTTCTGACCTACTTTTCCAAACCATGCAAATTTTTATACACTTCTGCTGTGTACTCCATCTTTGTTCTCTTTAGCCTGAAACTTTTCCTCACAGGGATATTACTCCAGCTCTTGGATCATTTAGGTGCTGTTCACCTGTATTATAGGTGTGATGGCTAGAACTATATATTGTGTTCTGGGTGCAATTGATAGATTTGTATAAAAGTGTTATAATATTGGCAGGGGTTTTTTTAAATAGAAAAAAATCCCCTTGATCTCCAACATGGGATTGATCTTCACAATAACTGCATATGTAGATGCCTTCATTGTGCTTTTTGCCCCAATCCCATGTTCCCCTTCCTGACTGGATATCTCCAACTGAGATCCCATCAGTGTGTGTGAGAAACTGGAATTGTGTTCAGAGTGGAGAGATGAAATGCCATCTACAGTGTGTAATTGAAGCCTTGATGAACTGGCAGAGAAGATTCAAAGCAGTAAAACCTATTGTAATGTAGAACAGCTCTAACTTCCCTTCTAGTTTGCCATGTGGTCACAGCCTTTAAACCTGTTTTATTATAAAAGTTTTAATAAATGGAACTCTAACAAAAAATCAGAGGGGACAGTAGTGAGTTCTGAGGAATCCCATATGTTAGTGGCTGTGAGACCATGCAGTGTCCCATGCAGCACCAGCTTCTCAGAATTTTCAGCCAAAGAGATACAGCATTCTCACAAAATGGTGTCCCCAAATTCCATTTGAACCATTTGATTCAGAAGGATACTCTGACAGATAGTCCAAAAGAATAAAGAGGTCCAGCAGAACCAACAGAGATTCAGTATACCTGTCCAGTTCCCAGCATAGGTCATCAACTAAAACACAAGCTGTTTCTGTTCCCAAGCTATTCCAATGTACCCAAGTAATCAGCTTCATCCAAGAAATCTATTCCACTGCTCTTACACACTAGATTGCAAACTACTTTAAGTTTCTGAAGCAGGAGCTTATTTTTCAAAGCCCTCATCACCCTATTTCAAAGAAGTATTTATAGTAGCCACCAACCAGTTGGCCAGTTCTCCTCCAGCAGTCTTTTTGATTTGGAATGGACATAGATCTAACAATCAGATGGCTGGCCTTGCTCCTTCAAGCATAATTCCACATCATAAAAAAGCCCTAGAAGGCTGCATGAGGCCCACCCTGGTCTAGAATGTAAGAGTTCTTTAACTGCATGAAACTACTTTGTGGAATGAGATTGTACTTACCAAAACAGAAGTAGAAAAGAATAACTTTTTCAGTTCCCTCACTCCCATGGAGTGGGCCCTAAAATGGACTCTAGCCCATGTTGGACATCCAATCTGTGATTTGATATTTGTTGCTTGCATGGCTGTAAAATGTTTTGTTAGACCAGATGACGTTCATAGAACTTTGATGGATAAGATGGAAGCATAAGAAGACTTTCATTTTTTGGACAGGTTTAGTGATTTTTGACTGAATATTACATCCCTGCTGAGACAGTCTTGGGTTGTCTTGGGCTGAAAGAGTAAAGAGACCCAATCAGTGTTGTAAATATTTTCTTTTCTGTGGACACTTTTGAAACTTTGCAATCTCTTGAGAATTTTACCTTCTTTAAAATGTACCAGATCCTTTGAAAAACGTGATAGTCATTTAACAGTGGATAATGTGGGCAGTGGATAGTGATAATGATTGAGGATTTCCACAGATAGGTACCAAACGTCTTAGTGGTGTCTTCAAATGTTTCTCTGTAAACCAAAATGAAATACACACTTAAATCTGATTGTCTCAAATTTAAGGGACTTTTCAACATGTGGTTGGGTGCAATAGTTCATAATTAAAATTTGAATTACAATAGTTTGTTCAGTAGCACTGCTTTGTTTGTCCTTGTTGCCTTGTTGGATGATCAGATCTGCTGATCCTCTCATAAGATAGGGTTGAAACTTTGGCTCTGGATTTAGTGCAGTAAAATTTGATAAGGGTCACAGTTCTCATACTATGCCACTGAGTTATAGATTACCATCTGCTCTTATTATAATCTGCTGAAAGAAACTGCATTGTTGAATAATTTACTGTATTAGATGAAAGCCATTAAAATTTAATGCACATATCTCTTATGGATTTACAACATTTGCGTCTCCCCCAGAAGATTTTTAAAAGGCAGAGCAAAACTGTAGAGAACTGATTGCTCAATATGGAAAATAAATGCTAGCTTCTTGGAATTGCTGCATCTTGAGTTCAAAAGATAAGGAATGGCTCTTAAACTCTGAAGTGCATACAGTAATTGTCTTTGTTGTAGTTGTGAAAAGTCAGTTCTTACTCTTCTATATTATGGAAGTAGGTGTTGATATATTAGTCTCGATAAAAAGGCAAGGAAAAATGTAACATGAATAAATGGTGAACTTTGGACACAAATCAGGAAGAATATAAACCTGTAATAGAATAGTCCTAGAAGTGCTGATAACAATCATTCAGCATTTGTGGATTGCGAATTTCAGTGAATCATGGGAAATACAACTCAGATTGCTCCTTCCTGACTTAGCAGGCCAACTCTCCCTCCTCTGATAAGTGGTAGAAATAGCTACTCGCAGAATTCATGAGGCAACACATACTCAAAAATGTTTACCTAGAGAAAACAACAAGAAATTCATTAATCCTTTGATATAGTCAGAAAATGGCCTAATTGTTCACTGCTCTACAGTATTATCGCTGTATAGTATTAGTTTTTCACAGCAGTGATGGGCACAATCAATAATGTGGCATTTCATAGAGAAATATACAGTACTGGGAAGATGGAGCAGGGTGGGAATGTTCTGTTCTGCCTTGCTTATTTTGTGCTGTCTTGAATGCTTGCTTTTAGAAAGAGGTTTTTTTTCCCTCATTTGCAGCACCATTTGTGGTCTTTCTGCTTCCACATAGTAGTGTGGTGAACTTAGAACTAAAGTACCTAGTGGATGGAAACTATAGCTTTGCATGAATGTAACTAGTACTGTGTCCAATTTTGAATGTAAGTGCTGTTTCTTAGTTATATTCTGATTCTTATCCAGAGTGTAGAGACCTCTGTGGTCTTTTAAGGAATTAACTTTAAGTACAGATGAATACTGGCTCGGTCTAAGTACATGAAACTGGGCTGTGGTAGATCACCAAAGAACTTGTACGTCCTCAATATCTAGCTCCTTGACCATTCTGTCACACATTTTGAGAACAATGGTACTACCTTCACAGACAAGAACTTCTTTAGTGCTTGGAAATGTTACTACCTCGAACTGCAACTCTCAGAATCCCCCAACTAGCATGGCCTATTGTTGTCCAAAAAAAGTAAAAATTCCAAGTCATTTTATATTGTCTTGCTCATGAGTACATCTTGATTTATTATCTCGTATTAATTAAACCAGTGTACATCAGTCTGGACATTATAAGAAACTCTGGCTCAGTATAAACCAGGATTTCTGCACCAAGCACGAGAGGAGAAGAGAAGGAGAAGTCTGTGACCATGATGTTTATCCATGGCTTCATAAATGATGGCTTATAAAGCTACCAGTAAGTACAGCCAACAGTTACGGTAAATGTTGAAAGAATTTGAGTGGCAGTATAAAGAAATTATGCTTCAACTGTTTTGTAGAGCCTTTGCAGTGATTCTCCTTTCAGTTCTGTTCAGTCTTAATGAAAGAAAACCTTTCAAGAAGGTGAAGACTACTCTTCTTTTTGTTGATTACTAACTGAATACTGTAAAATTCACTAGATGCTTCCTATATTGTATTTGTTTTGAAGCAGAAAGGCAATTACGTACAAATAGGTGTTAATTGGATAGCTATGTTAAACTGGTGTCATGAAACTGCCTAAAAACATTAAGCATTTTACATTTAATTAAAAAATTATTTATTGTATATCTCACCTTTTTCCTAACATGGGAGCCAAGGTAGCTCACAACACAGGTTAAAGCAAAATATAGCTAAACTCAATGTGTGTAATAAGAAATTTAAAAAAATAGAAAAATGTTTTTAATTGTTAAAACTAACTGGGGAAGCATAATTTTGAAAGGCAAAAGGTAATGGTATTCTTGGATCCTTTGGCGCATTTGTGTGCAAGAATGGGATGATTTTCACAAGTCTTATCTTTTGACACATGCCATCCTTTCTTCTCCCTTCAAGGCAAGCCAAAAGCATTGCCTGAAACCAGAAGGCTTTATGAGTCCGGCAGGAAGTCAAGTTCTGAAAATAATGTTCCCAGAATAGGTCCTCTTAATTCTAATATAGCAAAGTGGAAAAGTGTGGTTGTCTGTTTATTGACTCTTTGGCTGCTGTGTAAGAATGAAACAACATCTCTTATTATGGTCATAATCCTGTTCAAGGAGAGGCATGCTTAAGTTTACTGAAGTCAGTAGGCTTCAGCATGTCAGACTCTGTGTTAGATGGTAACTGCTTACTAATCTGGAATGCGTCTCTTGTGGGCAGTCATTCTACTGAAGATTTTCAGTGCTTTTGTCAGCTTGGCTTTTTGCATTTGTAAAGTAGCTGAGAAGTCTTAACTGAAGTTAATCAGTTAAGACTTCTCAGCTACTCACATATTGTTGTTAATTGCCACCAAGTTGACTTTGACTTATGGTGTCTCTATAAGTGAGAGACTTTCTGGTCACCCTCTCAACAGCCCCAGTCAGGTCTTGCAGACTCAGGACCTTGGCTTCCTTGATTGAGTCTATTTGTCTGTAATGTAGTCTTTATCTTCTGCTACTGCCTTTTATCTTTCCTAGCATTATTGTCTTTTCTAGTGACTCATGTCTTCTTGTGATATGGCCAAAGTATGACAGTCTCAGCTTAGTCATCTTGGCTTCTAGGGAGAATTCAGGTTTGATTGCTCTAGGATTCATATAAAGAATGACATTTGCTGATTCAGGAACAATGCTTCTGTTTTACACATTGCGAGTTAGTCAGTGGTACTTTCACAACAAATGGGAGTCAGAGGAAGAGTTATTGTTTTCCCTTCAGTGCCTCCAGTTCTTCAAGTTTCTGCAGTTTACAGACAGAAGAATATGTATTAATTGTTTCCAGTGTCATTACCGTGACTTTGTGCTTTCAAGGGCTTTATGTCATGCTGAATAATTAAATAATCACAAGTTGATTGTCAGATTGGCCTCTATAGCATGATGCAAATTGTTTTGACAGCGTTATAAACATTAAGCAGCCTGCAGTGGTAAGAACTGGTGGGTTGTTTCAAATCAATTCATGAATTTCGGTCCTGCCTGTGGTGTTTCAGCTCTGTAGGTCATCTTGATTACAATCCTGGACAAACAGCAAAACCTGCAGTTGGAAGAATGGAGAACCCATTGGAGTCTCTTTTAGAAACCTGCCAAAGCTTGTGATCACCATTATTATCAGTGGTTGAACTTTAGAGGTGTGTGTTAGGGGTTATTTTCCCTAGCTCCACTTGTCTGGGATTAGATTTGGTGAAGAGCTGTGGCTTGGCCTTGTTGTAGTTCTTATAGGGTATAAGAATTAAAAGCTTGTTTAGACTACAGTACCCCAGAATCCCCCAGACAGTATGACTACTGGCTGTGTTGACTGAGGATTTTGAACAGTGTAGTCCAAAACCTGTACTGCTCCATGCTCTGACAGGAACACAAAGCAGGTTGTGGTCATCTATCTAGAGGTTGTTAGATTGTAACTCCCATCAGTCTCATCATACCTATGGGAAGGTATGATCTAGCAGTGCTTATGGGTAAGGATAACCTAGCAACATGGAGAAGAATAACTAGCAATATCCCAAAAAGCACAATTTACCTACTTCCATCTTACAGTCTTATGCCCTTGAGACAATTTGAACTAAAGGACCCATAAACACTGATAATTAGCCATATTGGCTGGGCTGATGAGATCTGTAATCCAAAACACATGAAGAGCCACTCTTTTATTCTAGGATAGGTCATATTCTCCCTCTTGACTCCTTTCTTTAAATTCTGCTTCTTTTCTTTTTTACTTGTAATTTTCTTAGCAGGTTTGTTGTGTTGCTTCTAGCAAAGCCCTGTTTGACCCCTTCCTCTGCATTTTCTGTAATTGTTAGCCTCTTTTCTTCTTGTCTGTTCTTAGCACCCCCTTTCCTGAACAACCCCTCCATAGAACTGGCCTTAGCTATTGCCAGTTTCTTTCAAAGTAGATTGCCAAACTAAATAGCTTTTTCAAATACCACTGGCAGATTCTGAAACTTGCTACCGAGGGAGGATATTTATCTAGAAGGTAAAGGCTTTTTCATTCAGGGTGGCCTTTTGGAAAGGACCATGCTTGCTGCACAAGGGATATTGAATTAGGTGCATGCTGTATTTTCTTTTATTATGTTGTACAGATATGTTTTTAAAATCTTGTAAACAATTTTAACCTTGTAAACAATAAATCTTCCTAACAATTCTTATTGTTTGACTTTTAATGCTAGCTTTATTTTATTTTTTAATAGTAGGTTTCTATTAATAGTGTTCTGCCTTGAGTCTCTTTCTTGGGAGAAAGAGGATATAAACTGATTTTTTTAACACCCCCCCCCACAAAAAACCTGCAAAGGTTCATAAATCAAATTGTGGGTTATTCTAACCTGTGACTGTGAATATATTTGCATGTACATTGTCCAGTTAGGCATCCTAATTCCTACCGTTGTGCACTCTGGCTTTTGGCTAAAGTCCGTTAGTGCAGTTTGTTCAGGTGTATGTGCAAGTTCTAAACCTCTGTAAACAAGGACACAGTGGTAATACTGGAGATATCAGGGATTTAATTTAAGCCCTCCTGTGTGCAAAGCATGTGCTCGGCTACAGAAACAAACACACTGCGTGGACAGCATTAACGCTGAGAACATCAACATTCTTCTTGCGCTTAGAGTTGAAAAGGGGAACAGGGAATGGTTTTGCAATTGTATTGTATTTTGGAATTGCTCCAAGTTCCTGGGAAGTACAGAGCAACTTTGGGGAACAGTCTTGTGTTCTCTCGTATCAGCTTTACAGTAAGGAGGAAGACAAGATCACATACCCTGTAACATTTGACAGATGAAAACTGGAAACACATGTGACCAAGCAACATCAAGAATGTGGTCAAGATGGCAGAAGTTATTAGTGAAGAATAACACACAATAGGAAAGACTGCAGCAGTTTGCTTTGCCTGAGTCTACTGGGAAGGTCAAAGACTTTGCCCCCACCTCTCCTTTCCTCCCTGCTGTGTTAATAGGGTACAGACTACTTTTGCATCTTGAACTCAGTTTGCAGCCATTGAAGGATAAATGTGGAAAGTGGAAGGAGGAGAGAGAAACTGGGACATTTTAGAAGTAGTTGAAAAAGTGGGACACAAAGAATTAATTGGGACTATCTCTGCCAAATCAGGACAGTTTTGGAGGTTATGGGTTCACTGTGCTTTTACGAAGGGAATAGATGCTTACCAGAGGAAAACAACCTGTTGATCTCTGCCAAGGCTCCTTTTTGTCCTTGGTTTCTAATGATGAGCCATCCAGTGAAAGGATTAGTCTTGGTTTCTGTTTCCTCTGTTTCTTTAATTTTCTATTTTTTTTTTTATTTTGGGGGGTGCGGGATCAGATCCCTTTTTTAAACTTCCTGCTTCCTCCTGCTTCCTTTAGCCACCTCCTGTCTACCACCCCTCTCTAGCAAGAATCTGAATGTGAATCAGTTAGGCTCCTTGAGAGTCCTTCAGAATCTGTTAAGTCTCCATGAAGTGCAAAGAAAGAAAGGTGTTTGACTAACCCTCATGCGCTAGAATAAAAATAAATGTACTGAGTGAGTTGTGGAGTATTTTCTGATCTTTGAGAATTCCGAAGTATTGAGGTCTATAAAGAAATTTCAATTTCCCTGAATGGTCCCAGCGTACTGACAAAGCAGAATACATCACTTCCACTTTACTGCATCATAGTTTTCTGTGTGCAATTCTTTTCTTTTCGGCTCCGATAAGTTTTTTCGGCTGAAACCAAAAAACGAAACAAACTGGGGGAAAATACCAAGCTCAAAGCCTGATAGATTTGTTGAGATGTTTTTGCCCTCACTGTGTTTTTCTTTATAAACTACTCTCCCCCCCAAAAAAATCCGAAACATCCTATCTGACAAGAGACTGAAATTTGGAGAAATTTACCATGGCTCAGGTGATAATGTTGAAAAATCTGTACTTTATAGTTCTTTGTGGGTTCTGCAACAAAATGTGGCTCTGACTGAAATGTTCTGGTGCATGTGGGTTAAAGTGCCCTTGGGACCTGGGGACACAGCAACGTCAGAAAATTCTTAATGCTGAGTCAGACCATTAACCTGTCGAGCTTAGAATGGCTTCTTGAAGGATGGGCAAAATGTGGCCTGTTTTGTTTTGCTGTTCAGGTCTTCTCAGGCTGCCCTTTTGCTAGGGAAAAAAAACAAGCTCACCTTAGCAATAAGTTGCAGGGCCCATCTGTGCTGTGACTTAAAAAACAAAAAACAAAAACAGCTCGGTTTTTGCAACCCAGAAGTGGACTTGGGGCCACTTCTAGTTTTTTGTTGTCATTTTTTTGACATCATAGGGTCAGAAAATTGACCTGTAGGCCCACCATAATTGCCTACCCCAGATCTACACTGACTGGCAACATCTTTTCATCTTTTTAGGCCTTCTAGAAGGAATCTCCTCCCTCCCCCTCCAGTCTTACGTGGTGTAGTGGTTTGAGTATTGGACTATGACCAGGGTTCAAATCTTCACTCAGCCATGGAAACCCCCTCTGAACAAATCTTGCCAAGAAAATCTTGTGATAGATTCATCTTAGGGTTGTCATAAGTCAGAAACAACTTGAAGGCACACAGCAGTAGAAGCAGCAGCAGCAACTACCTAACTCTAGGGATTTGAACTTGTGATCTTTTGTGTTTGTAGCATGTGCCATACACCTGAGATACTTATGGTATATAGAGGCATTCTTCAGTTTTTGATGCCTGCTTGCCTACTGACAGTAGAATAGGCAGTGGCTGCTTTTCCTTTGTTGCTGAACTTTTACCCATCAGTGAAGAAATGGGACACAGAAATGGGGAACACACAGAGCCTAGCATGCTCTCCAGTCCTCTTCTTGATGTGGCTGATTGATGCTGCTACTGCATAAAATTCTTGCGTCTGTCGTAACAAACTTTACATGTATAGTTACCAAAGTGGCATCATAGGGTTAACTACATTTCATCTCTTCTGAAATATCCTGGGTATTTTTTAAAACAGAGTTTCCTCTTGACATATTTATATGTGTGGCAGTTCAGGAAACTCTTAATGGAAATGAGCTTTTTTGGAGAATTATATTTAAATTATACTGTTAAACACGTTTGTGAAATGTACAGAGCAACTTGATACGTTTAATTTTAGGCTGCTTTTCCTGGTAAAAATTAAGTTGTGTTAACTTATAAGTAAGATCTACTTTGTTTATTTTAAGTACGCGACGGACTGCAGCCTTAGAAGTAGAGATGCTTTATTTTTTAGGTTAATTTAAAGGAAGGTTTAAAGAGGTTACTTTTAAAAAGGTTGTTTTAAAAGGGTGAAAAAGTTAAAGTGATGTTATGTGAAAGTATTATTTGGAAAGAAGCAGGCCTCCATAATTATAATATGAAGCCTGGCAGTATATTTGACTGTAAAGCTGCTGTCCTAATTCCAGTGAACTGCAAGGCCCATTGAACTCTGAGGGATTTATGCTAGATGTGTAGGATGGCACTGCAGCCATCCCCTTGGCTTCTGATCTGAAGCATCCAACATTTCTAGAGCAAAAGCTAATAAATTTTAGACAGAACAACATTCCCTTGTGATATGAAATGTAAATGTTTGGTAACATTATAGCACACATAAACCTAAATGATGGGGATGAGTGGAGACATATCCAGCTCCCTTCATGTGGCTGGACATGCTGGCAACATGGAAATAGCTGAGAAGGGGGGTGCTGTGTCTCTTGATGCAATATCTTGGCCTATTTTTATCTGCCCTGTTTTTCTTTCCTGTACTGTGTTTTGGGGCTAATAGCTCAATTCACATTGCTGGCTCCTTTAATTAGAATCATAGAGTTGATAAGCTGTCGAGTCCAAAGTCCACCCCACCCCCCGCAAATGCAGGAACAATTCTTTTAATACTTGGATTTTTCACATGTTCACAACAGATGCATTGGGCAGAAATTAAAAATGAAGAAATGGATCTAGATAATGAGTGTATCTTCTGTACTGCTGTAGTTCCTGTTGAATAATGGACCATGGAGAGTGCAGTGTGCTGAAAACAAGCAATTCACCCGTCTTTTCTGGACAGAACGTGAGTCTGTTAGAGTTTGCACATGTAGGGAGCTTCCTGCAACTCATGGGTAGTCTTAGTAGGAATGTATGTGTTACCAAAAATGTCCAGATGTTCTTGGCAGTTGTGGATTGACTGATCCGGGAGGAAGGAAAAATGTGTTCAGGAACTGTTGGTCATGGTGGTTTTTTGATAAGCTCATATGTCTTCAGTAGTTCAGCTTTTACTGTTCACCAAGACATTTCAGAGTTAGTGTGGGCTTTCTAAAACCAGCATAGTATGTGAACATGGGTTACAAAGGCATAAGACTGAAATAGTGGACAGATTAGGCAAATTATGGGCAGCAAATCTAATTAGATGTCAGAAAATGTGCTTTCTTGGACTATGAACCTGCTGAGGGATTCTTCAAGGTATAGTCTAAAAAGGTAACATTTCCAGCTTCTGAGTCTAAAATGCAAAGGGTTGATTACTTATCAAAGCAAAGGATTGAAAATTAATGCTTCAGGAATCCCATAATTTTTTTAAAAAACATTTGATTCTTTACTATTTTTGTTATTGATAGAACTACAAGGGGGTATAGAAGGGTGATATAATCTGCAGTTTTAATGCTTTCTGTGAAGTAGTGGCCTTATATTCAAATAAGCAAAGCATCTTCATATTATTGAGGCCTAACTAAAGTGTTCCAACTTGTCATGCTACATGTTTTCTCTGAGGCTTGTTTATCCATTGTATAATTCAAACTTGCCTATCTTGTTAGGCATGTACTGCTAAAGGTTCCAAAACTACCAAGGGAATGAGACGAATATTACCTAAACATCTCCTTACAATGTGTCATCTCTAGCTGTTGTCTCTGTGTGTGTGTGTGTATGGGCATAGGGCTGCGGGGAGCAAGGGAAGTCCACCCTGGGTGGCACTTTTTTGGGGGTGCTGCCACTCCTTACCTGCCCCTCCCATGTGTGCCGTCGCCCCTTCCTATGTGCACCAATGCCCCTTCCCATGTGCTGTAGCCCCGCCCACACGCGCTGTAGCCCTGTTGCCCCCACCCTACTTGCGCCAATCTACGCCACTGGTGATATAAATATATCAACCTTACAGACTGTAGCATAAAAATAACAGAGTTTAGTAGAAAGCTCTTCACTCCTAATATTGTCTTCTTGTTGTTTAAAGTGGCATTCGGCCTGATCGATGGGACTGAATATTCAGACTTGTTGCTGCACGACTATCGTGCTTAACCTCATTCATACCTGAGGGATGTTTTTAAAGTAAATGTGGATTTAGGTTGATTAATATATCTCACCATATTGAAACCATTTGACCTCTAGTCTTGAACCAGCTACATTGGTTTCCAGTTTGTTTCTAAACCTAATTAAAGGTGCTAGTTTTGATTTATAGACCTGTAAGTATCTTAAAGCCAGATTACATGAAAGATTGCTTTCTCCTGTATAAGTTTACCTGTAATTTGAGAACCTTTCCAGAGACCTTGTTGTGTGTCCCGTAATCAGGTGAAGCTGCATTGTAAATGGGGGAGAATATACAACAACAAGTTCAATCTGGGGAGGGGCTCATTAGACCCTTTATTCAAACTGTCCTGTGACTGATGAGTAAATGAAGACAGCTGAGTAATTTTTGGAATGTACTTACTGGTTTGCCATGATAATGACAGATACCTTGAAGAAAGTATATGATGACATTTCCAGAAGAATAACACACTGCATGAATATTTTCTATTTTCCATTTCACTTGTTAACCCCAAAGTTAAGGCTTAAAATTTCAAATATCTAAAATATTTATAGGATGCTAAGGAATTTTTATTGGAATACATGTAATTTGGTAAACCAAAGTTCTTAACTTGTATAGGGCTTCACAATTGTAATGGATTGCCTATAACCTTCTGGTGGCCCCTGTGTGGCCTTGTCTTTTTTTGCCCTCTCTGTGTCCCCTCCATGCACATACCTTGCCTCAGGCTCAGGGTGGTGGAGAGAAGCAATACAGTTCACATATTTCGCTTCTGCAGATGGCATATAATTGCCTTCCATAGCACATGCATAACTCAGTGGTTACCAGAATGATCCAGAAAGTTTGGATTTAGACCCCATAGCTATTATTTCACTTGAGTAGAAAATTATCTGTCAAGCTTTCTTGTGTAAAATACAAATAATTCTTTTGAATGCTGAAAGGAAGACAAATGTAGGATTGTAAAACTGTGGCAAAAGTTTCTCAGGCTCTCTCCTACGGTGGTGGAAGAAAAAGGTGAACCTTCACTCTCCACCCACTTGGCCTTCTTTCTCCACTTCTGAGGGTGCTGGCCATGGTTTCATGGCCATAATAGTTCAAAAGGGTGTGCCCATATAAAGTATATTGGCAAAGATTATGGCTTGAAATCATACTGTGGAGGCAGTTTATGGTTGACTATAGCTTGCCTGCCTCAGATGTCATCAGAAGTGACAAGGAATCATCATTCTGAAAGGAAAGGGATTTCACAAGTGTGTAAAACAAGGGGTTTCAGCCTTCAGCCAGAGCCCAAACCGGCATAGTAAAGGCAAGGGATTCTGGGAACTGAGGTCCATATGGAGGATAAAAAGTTAGAGACAACTGCTGTAACACATTTCAGTCCTCCAAACTGTGTATCTGAGGATCAGGAATAAGTCTTTAAGGGTTGGAAACTGCAGAGTGCCTAGTCTTGTTTTGATAAAAGATTGGATTTCCGTGGAAACTTAGGGTTCTTCATCCTTATTTTGTCTAGAAGGAACAGTTTTCCATTAGGGAAAGTTTTGCTTTGGTACTTAAATGTTTGTTTCTATTCCTCCATGGTTTAATTTTCCGAGATGTCATCCGCTATTTTACTTTGTTTTTGCTGTCATTATGGAGGTAGTCTCTAAAATGAGTTGGGTTCTTCCTTAAGCTTATAATTAGTTTTCATAAACAGGAATCTAAAGGAGTAAGCTATATAAATTCTCAATATTCAGGAAGAAGTCTCTTCAGATCAAATCTTGTGTAGTTTTGAAGGATTCTTGATTATTGGAGTCCAGCTGACACAATTAGATGTGTTCCTGATTTTTGTGAGATCTTTCCCCATTTTTTTTGATACAGCTAAAATTAGAATATGCAATCTGATTATAATATTCACCTTCTTGTTTGCATATGTTAATTTATTATGTATGCTATGTTTGTTCAAAGAGCAAAAAGCTTAACAAACTGGAATAACTTGTTTGGAATTTTATGTATGCTCTTTATTCCTCCCAACTTTAACACTTGTACAGTTTACAACTCTTAATCAGAAGACTACTTTTGCACCTGCTCTTTGGCTGTACTTTTCAAGCAAATTTATATAAGTGTTTACATTTCAACTCTAGTTCACCTCTCTGAGAGACTTGGCATGGATCCTGCGTAGCTGGATAGATAAACAACTTCTAAAAAACATTGGAACAGTGTCTGAGTTGGATGAACTTGTTTCCTTTTCTCCTACAGCAGACATATTGGTAAATGTAGAGAATTGTTAGTGGATCAAGTAATTTTGTATAAATGAGATTTGTGTAACTTGTGGCTGAATAAAGCTGAACTTGGTCCAAATGGGGATAGGAACGTTGTCGAGCATCTGGCAAAATGTGTAAGTCTTGCCTGAACTTGCTAGCTTTTCTTTGTAATGTTTTTTCAAAATCTCCCTTGCATGTTCTCAGTGAAGGTTATCTTGCAGTTAAATTGTAGAGCAGTAGAAGGAACTCTTCAGCCGTACCCTCAGTGCAACCCCTAGAACTTCAAGAGTGCTCCTCCATTGCACCTACAGAAGCTTCCATGGGGTGTCTTCTTCACTTTCTAAGGGTATGGGGCATAGAATCCTCATGAAAGTTGAAAAACCACAAATAACTCCCCACAACACAAGTGAGCAAGTGAGGGAATGCATGTGCATGGCTTCCCTCCGTATGCTCCCCCTCCCATCCCCGTCCTATTCTCTTGCCTTTTGCCTGGGTGCATGTGCCTTCCCCTCATTCTCCCAATCCCAGTCCCTTGCTTTTTGTCTAGGCATCTATGCCTTCCTTCCATGTACCCAGGCTAAAGAGAAGGGAATTGGAGAGGGAGAATGGGAGTGGGGAGATGTGCGTGTGCCTCATAGATAATAAATTCTCAAAGGTCAAACCCACAAATGTGGAAGGACGACTGTCTTTTAACAATGTTTTCTCCACCTCTTGCTTTTGGAGTACTTGGAATAGCTTTTCGGTTTCAAAATCAAAGGCCTTATAATAGAAAAGATTACATTTTTTAGGTGTAACTTTCTTCCAAGAAATTTGTGCTGTAGTTGGGTAAGTTTGCATGTAGCAGTCTTATAAATTCTGGTTGGAATAGTTTACAATATACAAAGAAAAGCAATTAGGATATTTAAATATTAAGGATGATTTTTCAATTCGGTACCAGTGAAAGCACACACTATGGAATGGGGTGCAGTGGATAAAGAAATCATATGTAATGCTTCTGTCTGGAATGGCGTAGTACTGGATGCTTCATTCAAGCTGATTTGGGCTGTTTACAGAAGAGTCATGTAGCTAATGAATTATGCAAAGAGATTATGTAAATAGAAGTTTTTTAGATGTAAAAATCCATCTAATGTTTTTTTCCAAGTTTTGCTTCTTTAATAAAACTTCTTTTCCATATTGCTATTGACCTGTAGTAGTCATAGAATCATAGAATCCAGCCTTTCCATTACGGGATTAAACACTTTCACCATAAAAAAAATGAAAGCAGAAATTACTTAAAAATGAATGTAAGGCTGGGTGCCTGTAACCGCATTAGCTGTTTCTGCTTCTTGTGAATAGTAAGTATTTGTTATTCTACAGTATTTTAGCTTTCATTTTAAACAACATTTATTTTAAACGACATTTCTTCTCAGTCTATCACAGTGCCTACTGTTCCTCTTGCACAGGGTGAGGACTGTGGCTGTGTGAGTGAAAAAGAAAGACCTTTTCAAACAGTGCTTATTTCAAGGAGCACTGAAACTAGTATGAGTTGTGTGTTTCATCTTTGTCGTGCATTTTATCTGTAACTTGGGAGAACGAAGCTCCTCCTCTGCTGTTGGGAAATGCGTAGGCTCCCATTATAGCAGTGTGAAAAAAAGAACTCATTCTTTATGCTTCAGTGTTTGCTAAAAATGTGTGAAAAAATCCAAAGTTTAGGACTTCCTAGCTCAGAGATCTTCCTGATTTAATCCTATGGGTTCTCCAATACAGCTGCTAACTTACTCTTGGAATATCCAATTGCAGATTCCCCACCACCCTCATGATTGGAAAGAGAGGAAGGGGATACTGATTCCCTTTAGCAAATGGTTAGTTACCTAGATCAGGAAGGGCTGTACTCAGTGGCACAGCATCTGCTTTGCATGTGGAAAGCCCCACAGTTGAATGTGGCATCTCCAGGAAAGGCTAGGAAACAAACTTGCTTGAAGCCATGGAGTGCTGCTGCCTGTCATTATAGACTATACTGCATTATACAGCCCCATGATTTGACTAGGTGTAGGGCAGCTTTATCTATTTTTAGTTACAGACACACAGCAGTATACAGTTAGTAGGTATGCTATATCATACTAAGTTACTTCTTTTTTTCTTCCATGTTAATCTTATGGAAACAGACAAGTGTTACTAATTCCTTGAGCAGAAATGGTTATGTAGAATGTTGTTTTCAAATTCAGTCTCTTACGTGTTTGCTTTTTACTGCAAGGAAGCTATTTTGAGAATAGCGGATAGACACTGTTTCTGAGGAATACAGAGCAGAGAGGCAGAACAATATAATCTTCATTGAAATGACTATGTGGAGTGAGAATGTTGTGAAAAAGACATGGAGATGTCCAACAGATGTAAACGTCCACTTGTAAGACCAAACTGAAGCCCACCAACTAGATTCCCTTGGTTGACCTTACTTGTTTCAACACAGAATCATAATCAGAATGATTGGTATTTGGTAAGCCTCTCACTTGTGTCTTTCTGTATAAAAGAAGAGTGGTGGAGGTTCCATGAAGAGATTCAAAATTCTTGGCAGATGTGCAAAGTTTATAATAGCCTGTAGGCATTGGTCTTGAATGAGTGGTGAATGAGTGTGTTTGTACCACAGATTAGGACTGAGCTGACGTACTTTAGGTATGGGTACGCTTGCTAGAGCTAGTCTTGACACTTGTTCTGAAATGCAACTTTGCTGACTGGATAGAAATTTGCTCATCCATGGTACAGTAAAAACGTATGCATTACAACTTCTTTAATGAAGGGAAAAGTGGTATCTATGAATGATCATTTTTGTGGCGTTACAAGAGCAAACCATTCCAAGGAAATTTTTTTTGAAGTGCTACAACCGTTATCTCTCTTCATCTCTCTTCTCATTCCCAGTATGATAAGCTTTTGCTCAAAGTGTTATATTGAAAAGAGACAAGACTTCTTTTAATACTGCCTGAGAAGCCTTTTCTGTTGGAATTTGTGCTTAACTAAGAAGAGGATAAAGTTTCTGCATTTGGCAAAGAACAAGTAACTTCATCATCTTTCCCCCCATCCCCTTTTTGTGAGAGTCTGCTGCAAAGGACATGCTGTTCTCCATGAATTTTTATTATCTCCCCCCCCCCAAGTTTTTCTGTGGACCGTCACTCTGCACCAAGACCATTATAAAAGCAGAAAATGTCACTTTTTGAATTCTACTTCTAAGACACCATTATCAATACATTCTAGCAGCTGATAACATCTTGTAGCTAGTAAGTGTTCAGCATAATCAAAATCAGGTTCACAAAATCCTTCCAAAAGAATTTGCGGCTGAAGGAACAGATGGATAAAATTATCTCCGTGCTAGGTATCTCCTGTCCCAAAGGTTTCCCATCAGAAGTTGTGCTGAATTCTTTTGCAATGGAATGTGACCCATTTCCTTGCAAAGCATAAGACTCTTTCTTTCTTTCTGTCTGTCTGTCTGTCTGTCTGTCTGTCTTTCTTTCTTTCTTTCTTTCTTTCTTTCTTTCTTTCTTTCTTTCTCTTTTTTTCTTTCTTTCTTTTCAGAGTGATCCTGCAAATATTTTGTATTTCAGTTATCTGCCAAGACATGTTGTATAAGAGATACGTGTTGAAGCCGTTCAAGCCATATAGCTTTCTGTGCTGGGATGGCGGTGGGGGTGGGGTGGGGCAAGGGACACAATAGTCATGTTGTAAGAAAATATGGTAAATTGCATTGATTTCTTAGCTGTAGAAACAATGTATTAAGTGATGTTTTAAGTAACTCTTTCAACAAGAATCTTGCCACTGGCACCTCAGAATGAATTGTGTTCAGAAGAGAATAGCACTGAGAAAGAAGTTTTTGTACAGATTTAGAGAAAGCCTCAGATTTAGTTCCATTTCTAAAAAGAAATGCCCGAGAACCTTATATAATTGGCCCTCCACATTTGCAGGTTTGACTTTCACATATTTGATTATTTGCAGGTTTCTCCAGCCCCTGCCTCCCCACCGCAGACGCTTATTTTCTGTGGGAACCTTCCCTCTCAGTGCCTCTGATCATGTCACACAGCCCTTTAAACCTCCGCCCCCTACTCCTCCTCCTTTACCAACTGCTGCATGGCCAGCTAAGGACAGCTTGTAGCCCAATTTCTCATCCCCACAAACCCTCTCCTGATACTCCCCACACCCAAAGAAAAAGGTGGGTAAAAGGAGTCATAAGGCCACCATGCTAACCCAGCCTCTTTCCCTTCCCTTTCCTTGACCTGGTCCGGACCCTGGGTGCCTGCTTTCCCCACCATGCCTAGGTTCCCTCCCCCAACACGTATGTTTTGATATTTGCATTTTTTTCCCCTACTTTTGCAAACATCTTGCTCTCCTAACTCTAGCGAACGTGGAGGGCCAACTGTAATGCTATGTTCCTTTTGAAGAAAGAAATGTAAAATACTGAACGTACAATAATAAAATATATGCCCAACAAGCCAACATCATGGAGTTAGAGTTATGATGCAAAATATACTGTGGAGATGTAAAACAGGGATGAGGAATATGTGATCTGCCAGATGTTGTTGGATGGCAACTTTCATCAGCTCTGCCTGGGTAACAGCCAGAGGAGAAGAGGGAAGGCATTGTAGTTCAGCAGTGTCTGGAGGGCTACGAGTTCCCTAATGTGATGTAAAGCTTGGCCCAGAAAGTGTCACTCCCACAGGCTTTTTTGACTGCAAAGTTGAGAGGTGGTAATGCTCAGTCTGTCTTCTGAGGTGTTAGTTGTCCCTCAAAGTCTGGTGTCCTCTGGAAATTTCCCTTCCACCTGGGTTATTTATAAAGATGTTGAACAACTCTGGGCTCAGAAGAGAATCTTTCAGCTTGTCAGTTCTCTCCGGGATAACAAGGTATCATTGGTGAAATAGCACTCATTGAGTTCTACCTGTTTACCAGCTTCAGATCCACCTAACAGTATAATCATCATTCTATCATGTTTTGAGACATTGCATCAAGAAAATGGCTCAGCCTCACAAGGTTTTTCTACATTGCACAACTTTTTGCAAAATAGCTGTTTGCAAAATAGCTGTTTGTAGGGAAAAAAAACACTTTTTACACAAAAAAATTCTGTGCAGAAAATTTTATCTTGTGCAAAAGTTATTTCATTTTTTAATAAATAAACATGCAAAATGCAGTGCTTTCTGCATGAGATGTTTTGTGTTGAAAATGATTTGCAGAAGGCATGCAAAAGACATGTAGAAGCTCTTATAATAATCTCTCAGTGGGGAGAACACTTTTCAAATTATTTCAAATTATTCAAATTTCAAATTATTCATCATTGCATATGAGAACAAAATAAGTGAAGAATTATATCCATAAACAATAGTAAAATAATAGGAGAGTGAAGTAGTACCCCCCCCCGCCGTGGACCATAACAAACATTCAACATTCTTTTAAAACATCAGAAATCTTTCTCTGTTTTCTGTAATTCTTGCAGTAGCAAAAGAAGCAGCAACTTGTCTCTTGCTGTCCTTAAAATGCAGACAAAGGCTTGACGAATCTGTCTCATCCCCTTCTTTTTCTGTCTCTGTCCCTTGTGTATGGCTTCTGTTACTTTAATAATATGCAGTGGTTGAAATCACTGACTTGGCTTTGGGCCACTTTGTACTCTGTGTATAGCTTCTGTGGAGATCACTTTAATGAACAGTGTGATGATGTGATTCACAGATAAGAAGAGATTCAGCTTGGATGAAGGGTATGCTTTTTCTCCTTCTGTCTCACTTTCTATACTGTGTCCAAACTGTGCCTTAATACTCTTCTCTTTTTCCACTTTTTCTCCACCCTTTTGCATCTTGCCAGAATAATTTTGCTTTCTGTCTCATTAGACAAACTGACACTGTTTTGATAGCTACTGAAGTTCTGTCTCCATTAAGTAATATCAGTTGCATAGAGGAAAGGTCTTGCTCAACAGCATAGTCAGTTAAGTTCAGTAAAATGTTGTAGTTTTTATCGTATAGCACACAGAATTAGTTGCTTTAATGCTTAAACCATTTTGTAAGCAGAAGCAGTGGCAGTCAAAGATACCTTACTGAGGTGTAATTATAAGTACAAGTAAAGCATTGCACAGTAATTCAGCTGATGGGATTCATATGTTTGTGTTTTGGTGAGTAGGTTTCAAAACAAGCATGAGCATGTGTAGATTTCTGCTGATGCAAGAAAAACAAAAGTAAAAAAAACTAAAAAGTCAGATTTTATGAGTATATTTATATTATTGTGTTGCAAAAAAAAAAGTAAAATTTGTGTTCACCAACTACAGCAACAGATGTATAAACCTTGAATGTTATGTCACACGTGACAAAGCAAAAGGTTGGAGTTCAGCCCTAGCATGATGTATAAATCTCATTGTATCTAACAATGTTTAATCCCTATTAAGTATGTTTAGGCTGTAACGCCACTTCAGCCTCACCCTCCCACAAACATTTGGTATGTTATCATTTAAAAAGAGAAAATATTATTAGTGTAAATCATAAGAAAAAAATTTCTAAAGTATTAATAATTTTCAAATATTCCTAAATTTACTTTTGTATCAGTTAAAATTACAAAGAAAGGGTTACATGTCTTAATCCTCTTACTTTTCACACCACCTGTTAAATTGTTTAAATAGTTTTGTATTTCTTAACAAAAATTCAGACTCCATAGTTGAAAATTAGTAGTTGACACTATCAAGACGCTGTTCGGTCTTATTATTTATATATTTTTCAAAAATGATGCAGCCTTCAATTGTATATTGATTATATTATTGTATTTATTGTGCCTGCTTTTCTTATGTATGCTGTACTGAGAACTTCAGTTACACAGTGGCTTATGAATGGCATAAGCATAGAATGAGAGTAATTTTTTAAAGTCTTACTTGCTTATGTAGTACAATCTGACTGTGGTATTGTCTTGAGGCATTATTAGGGTCATTAGGCGATATAGGTTATAGTGGGATACACTAGGTAAACATTTTAGGGAACGTTCAGGATTTCATTGTGCTTAATTGAATTTTACCCATTGTTATGATTATTAGTGAGAGCAAATGTAATACAGCGTCCTGAGTTGAGCTGAGGAGTTGTGAGTTTCTTGGAGACAAAAGAACCTCATACTATGAGACCTCACAGATGTTTGTGTGCTTTCATTTTTAGGGATATTTCTGTAATGTTAGGCTAATATAGCTGAAATCCATGTGATAAAGCATTAAAATTACATTTCAGGATACCTCATTTAAACCCAGGGCACACCATTTACACAAATCTTTATTTATTATGACAGCTGTGTAAGATTCAGAGAAAAAATGGTAACCATCTGCTTTGAATGGTTTTGATTATAACTAATCATCTGGCAATTTGGCAATGATTAAACTAGTGAGTCAAAACATGTTTAATGTTGAAACAGGGTTCTCTAAAATCAGTGGAACAGTCCTTGTGTTTGTCATAAAAGTTCTTTTTCTACCATCCGTTGGTCTTGATTTTTGTCCCTCCATGGACTGAAAAAGCAGCTTTTCATCATTTTTAAACTTAGTTTCCCCTTTTGTAACATTCTCTCCTTTTTATGTTATAAGAAAATAGTCTTCTCTTTTGTAACATTTCTTTCTTTTATGTTCTAAGAATAATCTACTTCGGAGTTTTAGTGGAATCCTTTACAAATGTGTAGAGGTATCTGTCTGCTTGAAAATTAGAAGGAAGTCCTTTTCCTTTAATGTTTTTTCCAATTTTAAGAGGGTTGGTGTTGGATTGTTTCCCATTGCTTACAAGGCAGTATGGAATCTTGCATCAGATCAGGTCATAACTTGTGTTTTGCCCCTTTTCTTCCTTTTACAAATTCTGCAGCAGGAAAGACTAAACTTGAAAGGCTCTCTGATTGTGAGATTTATGTGTCTGTAGCATGCAGCTCAAGAGACATGGTGAATGCACATCATGATTTGCTGTTGCTACAGAATTCAAATCTGTTGTTTCCAGTCTTTTGATTAACTTAGAGCTGTGAAAGTGATATGCTGGTAAAGTGAGAGGGACCAGAGAATTCCCATGCCGCATCAAGTTGCCATTTTCTGGCACTAGATAATCTGTGACATGGTGTGAAATTGCAGATTCTAATGGTTGCTTACTGTATTGTCTTTTGTGCTATGATGAATGCAGAAATAAACCGTGTGGATCTTTGACCTCTTTGCCCTTACATCAGTTTGCCTGCAAGACAACATCTTCCTTTGTATTTGTGCTATACTTGGAATTACCCACTTAGCTGTCTCTGTCTAGGTTGCCTTTCCTTGGGGACTGTCAGTAGAAGCGACTGCCAGAAATAGATACTACAAAATTATGTAGTGCTTTGGCAAGGCCAGAGACATATTAAAATGATGGAGTTGGGTGCAAAGCCTGAGAAAGTTACTTTTTTGGATTACAGTTCCCACAATCCGCAGGCAGGAAGGGCATAATACAAAAAGTAGCTTTTCTAACGTCTGAGCATGAGTAGAATTGAGACCAGCTTGTGTTTGAGCCTCTAACAAAGGAAGTGATTGGGATGTTCCATTGCAAAGCTAAATCAGATTGTCTGTAGCCTGTATTGAGCAATGTGCAGAGGACGTTTGACATCAGGAAGTCTAAAAATATTTGGTTAAAATATTTTGCTTCACAGAAGTGCCTTGGAACAGCAGGAAAATAAAACAAACGTACGTTACTCCATGCAGGTGCTTGACTTTTTGTTGGGCAAAAACTAGTCTTGGGATCTCCTTCAGGAAGAAAATGATTTTCTGATGCTATAGGTTTTAAGGTGTTTGAGATTGACATCAGAATCACCCAGCAGCTCCAGTGAGAGTTTACTTGGCTTGAAGGCATTCCAGCAGGAATATATATTAGAATAGAAATGTTTGGTATGTATGGGGACCTGAAATAATCCAGTGATTCTGTGTTCAGTGGAGAATTCTTTACCTTGGCATTCCACAACTGAGTGTTCCCTTATTTGGAAATCACTATAATAAATTATATTATGTAACTTACATATTAAATTAATTTGGGTAATAAATGATGGGAGACATATTGTCTTTGTAATAAAACAGTGTAGGAAAATGAGCACTTGGTATACTGGTCACAAGGATCAAAAACATAAACACTATTATGCCTCACTTATAGTCTTAAATTAGTATAATGGTGGCATGCCTTTCATCAAACATTGAATAGTATTCTTGTGCTAGAGCTTAGTGAAATCTATGAACTGGCCTGGCTTAGAAATGGCATGTGATCAATTACCTTCATTCTTCTTGCTCCTAGATGTTTCAGAGCAGTGCTGTGATGCTGTGTTTGGTGGATAAGCTGATTAGCACTGTGGGCTAGGGGACTGGTGTAATCGGTTCCCATTTGGACTGCACTGTGAAACTGTACACGTAGACACAGACACACAAAAATTACCTTATCTCATAGATAATGGAAACTACATTAGAATTTTTTTTTTAAAAAAAAAAATCTGCTTTCCAATAGGAAGGCTTGCATTAAGATCACAAAGGTTTCTTTTGCTGAGGATGAAATTTTTGTGTTTTGATTACAATGAACAGGGCCTTTGAAGAAACTGAGCAGCAGAAAGGAGATGTTTCATATTAATCATACTTCAGATTGTTTGTTTCTGATTGATGTATAAGCTTACAACCACCAAGCAGCAAAACTGGCCCAGGGACTGAAAGTAAACCGGAAAAAGCTGGAACTAGACCTATGAAGTATGTAGTGAATTGTATGAAAAAAAATATAGCAAATGCATTTATATGATTATAAGACCAATAAACTTATCTTAATACACAATAGTAATTTGTGAATCCAAATACATTAATACTATAAATATATATACAGTATAACTGGAGATCCACAGGAAACAGCAAAAGTAAGTAAAAAGGTCTTATGGGATCTGTGAGGGCACTGGTGTTCAATATATAGTTATGTCCTGATGGACCATGTTCTCCAAATTTGATCAAAACAAAATCTTAATGATTGATAAATGCTCCTGCGCTCTCTGTACATACTTCTGTTGTTTTCTGCGGATCACCGATGATACTGTACATATACTGTACATTAATGTATTCCTATTCACAAATTATTGTTGGGTATTAACATAAGTTTATTAGTCTTATTATTATTATATATGTGTATTTGTTATGTTTTGATGCATAAGGTTTCCAATTACTAAAAGGTATCATTATTGAGATTCATAAATCTGAGATGTATAGTTATATGCTTACAAATCACCCTGCTGCAAAGCCATATTGCACAATATGGCTGGCTAACACAGTTTGGCACACAGTCAATTCAATGATAGTAAAGCAAAAGCAAGAACTGTATATGTCTAACTCAAACAGGTTTGCCCAGCCACATCAAAACACAGTTATAATACACACAGTAACAAGTAAGCATTTAAAAGGTACTGCTCCTTTTACAGAGGAGAAACACTAATCTTGAGGAGCAGGCCCATATTAAGACATGCTGAAATCCTGAAGTATGATAAAGAATTACTTCAAAAGGTGTATTAGTCTAACAAGCTAAAAATCTACAGATGTTTAGAATCTGCCCTCCTTATAATCTGAGGCCAGAGGCTCCAAAACTTCTCCCCATGGCTAACTTTCCTGAAAATATTTCTTGGATAAAAAATCTATCCCAAACTGCCTAAACCATCACAGAAACCCAGTTTAGGTGGATTTATTCCCTACTAACCCAAACTCCTGCCAGCCCTCAAACTTTTAACATTTGACTGCTTTTGGGCAGCTGCATCATTTTTGCAAACACATGTCTACTTGCAACAGAAGAAGGAGTGAAACCAATTGCTCTTTCCCCTCAAGTTTCATTTGCACATGTGTGTCTTGTGCATGCCTTTGTATGGAAGAACAACAGAAACAGAGCCCCATGGAAGCAAGTCTAATTTTTGCTACACTTCATGAACATAGTCCAAAACACAGAAGTGGTGCTAACCAGTTGAGATATATTTCATCTAAGGCTGACTTCAGCTCAGTGTAGGCAGATGGCAGGAATGGTTTCTCATGAGAAGAGGCTCTGCAGTGGCCAGTTTTCACAGCTTGGAAAGACTACTTCCATTCACCCAGCTACCATGGTTCCTGGTGATGCTGACTAAGAACTGTAGTCAGAAAAAGTAACTTTTCCAGGGTCTGCCCATTTTCCCCTGAAAGCAGCATTGTCCCAATGTGCTGGCCTTGAGACTGAAAATCTGTCTCCAGCAGCCACAGAAACTGGTGACTCCACAAGTGTTCAGGTAGCAATCAAGAAGGAAGGAAGGAAGGAAGGAAGAAAGGGAGAAAGGGAGAAAGGGAGAAAGAGAAAGAAAAGAAAGAAAGAAAGAAAGGGTGGAGAGGAGGCATCTGCCACAACACTACCAGGTGAAATTTCACTGTCACAGAGAGGAGTACTTGCCTCTGCAGAAGTGGAATCTGTCCAAAAAGCCTCATCTTTGGACATCTGTGTAGAAATGTGTATTTCTAAAGCTGGCAGGGTAAGTATGTTATCTTTCCCCACATGAAAGGGTATCTCTACACAATGAATAAATTACAGCTTCTAGATAGTTCATTTCTTGAAATGAAGTATATTTTAATATTCTGTGATCTGCACCTAAGTGGCTCACTTCTCTGAATGACTTACTTTGCACAGGCTGTAATTTTTCTGTCATGGATTCAAATAACAAATTCCTCTGCAGTACCAAATTTATACACAAGCAAAGTAAGCTACATTTTAGGGAAACTCTCCAGCTACCCTCAGCCAGCATGATTGCTGGCGGTTGTAAAAAAAGAGTAACTTCCCCAAGCTCTGGAAAGAAGAGACCTCAATGATACATCCCTAGGCATGGGCTGGTTGATTCACCATTATCTCCTCAGAGGACCAGAATAATCATAGGAGAATTAAATGGTGAAATGTTCAAAGAGAAGGGAAGATAGAAGCATTAGCAAATGAGTTGAACAGCAATGCAAAGCAGAAGTGGAACACTAGGATAGAGCAAGTGGCAGTGCTACAGACAACAGCTTATTTGGAAAGCTGTTGAAATATTGAGCTGCTATCATTTCATGATCCTGTGATCCTAATGTTAAAGGCAGTGGATCTTATTTTTGAATAATTATGATCACTTCTGCAATTTAAGGCAAAAAGCATTGGTGACTAAGGAGATAGGCTTCATTAGAATGCTAATGGAGAGAGCACAACTGACAAATTCATACAAACCGGCTATGCTTTTGAGAGGTAGTGCAGTTGGCAGCAAGTGAGGACTTGTCTCACCAGGATGGACTGCAAAGAATCTATTTTAACCTCTGAGCAGTTTTCTGTAGCTATAGCGAGCTCAGGAATGTAGCTTGGAATCTAGCATTTAAATTTAAAAATGTGTGTATGTGTGTTGCTATTTGAAATATCTCTGCTCTTCTTAGGCCAGCCGAACCTGAAACATAGTGATTTTGTTGTGAGGAGATGCTGCATCTCTGTGATTTGCTCTGAAAGGATAGCTTGCCGAAGTTGGCAGCATCTGCTTCTTCTTTTGGAAAAGTGGGTAACTCAAGGAGTGTGAAGGAAGCACAGGAGGTTTCTTGCCAAGATTCACAAAAGCAGAATTGAGGCCCTCTGCCCAGTGTTATGAGCTGCGCTGTCTTGGGCAGCAGTTTAAAGGATAAGGGATATGCAATATAGGCATTTTTTTAAAATGTGAGAAGCTAAACATATGTCTTAGTTTTCAGTTGAAATAGATGTTGTACAATGTTCACTCTGGCAAATGAATTGATAGATATTTTGGAGCTATAGGTGTATGCATACTTATACATGCACATATACACACACAGCCAAGCAAAGACATATGTCTTCAATACTTTGAAGGTTCAGAGATTTGTTGCTGTGGTGGCCTATCAACTGAAGACAAGTGCACCTGTTTCACATTGTCATTGTGTTCATAGTTGCTGCAGCCAATTTGTTACCAGGTAACCAACCTTTTGGTGATCAGCCTATCTGTACTTAGCTAGGTGGCTGATACCTTGGGTGGCAGATACTCTGGGGCTGTACTTCAAATCTTACAACCTTGGTAGACGTTACCACAAGTTTCTCCCACTGGCATAGCCTTCAAGAGCACAGGGTCACCTCCACAGCACAAGGAGGCATCAGAGTAGGACTCTGTGTGTAGGTCCTGCTTATATCTGCATAAATTAATCAGAAAGGCATTTTTCAAATGCTGGTCCTTGTGTAGCCAGTATGACATTGTCCTTGCACAAAGGTATCAATGTGCTTGCTAGATCTGTGGGATATGCATAAAGACAACAAAAAATCTTTAGGACAAAGGAGAAGGAAAGGGAGAAAAACTTTTTTTAAATTTTAAAGTAAACCAATTTTATTTCATGTAAAGCAATTTATCTACATACTTGCCCACCAAGGCTATTTTAAGCCTTGAAGAGGTCTTTATTTATCCAAGAATTCAGCTTTGCTTCCTTGTTAGTGAGAGGCCTCTTTTGGTGTTAAACATCCTGGAAGAGGAAGCATAGCAAAGTCGCTGTTTTAAATGTTTTTTTTTAAAAAAAAGAATACTAGTGCAGTAAAATCAGTAATAAAACCACAGAAAGTAATTAACTATTAACAGCTTGGCAAAACAAAATTGTTTCTACTAGTTGTTTAATGGAAAACAAAGAGAAGTATAAAGAGGAGGAATAAAGAGGCTAACCCCTCTTGGGAAAACTAACAGGCTGCTACACAAAAGGCCCTGTCATATGTACCCACAATTTTAACCTCATTGGGAGGAGGGACGCAAAAACCTTATCCAGCCAGTTTGTTAAGTGGCTCATAACTCACATATAAGGAGCTGTTTTGCACATAACTTAAAGTGTAACTGTACCTCATATTTTATTTGACATCTGTTGGATAACTTCATAGTTCCATATACAGGGGCAGAGCCCTCCCATTCCAAAAGATATGTTGATGGACACTGCTCCCCCCCAGTTTTGCAAACTTTTCAGGGAAGGAGGCACAGCTTCTGTATGTTGTTGTGAGATCAAGAGTGAATTAATGTGTTTCCTTTTCACTGGATTAATAAAAGGAGAAATTAGCACAGAAAATGAATTTAAATGTTACTCGTGAACATGGCCTGACAGTAGCTGTAAAGCTCTAGCTCCTTATGTCCTGTTTTTATGGAACACACATTTTAAGCTTTCTTGAAATCTGTGCAGGTGCCTTTGGCCAAGAAATAGTCTTGATTGACTGAATTTTGTACTCATCTGGACAGTGAAAAGATAAAATGATGAGGGTCCAGATAGCCATGCAATTTAGTTGCGTGAGCCAGACACTGATGAGATAATTCCCGAGATGAATTGAAATAACAATTAATGTATAGGACTGCAAAGAATCGAGATCCAAGCTTTGCCATTGTGTTATGTTTTGATTATGAGTTTGTCCTGTGAAGTACGTTTGACAGACCACGTGTATGCTTGGTATTGTTCCAAAGCATTGTATCCTCAAGAAACTCCAATTCAATAAAAGTTAGATAAAATTATGATATTGGGAGCTGGTTCTACATTAAATATAAAGCAAACAAGTGTAAACAGAAAGCTTTTTCATTTCTAGCCTAGCCTTTAAGAACCAGAGTTCATACAACAATGGAGTAAGAAAGTACAACTCATAGGCAGTTCACTAACCAAAGATGGGTATTATACAGAAATTCATAAAAGCGTAGTTTGGAAAAGAAACCTTTTTTGGACTATAACTCCTGAAATCCAAAAAGTAACTTTCTGAGGCTCTGCAGAAAAGTGAGCAATTCTTCAGGAATTCTTTCATGTTTTTGCTGTGGATGGACATCTGTTACTCTGGGGCCCGAATCCTATTGGCAACTGCAAATAAAGAAACCCAGTTGCATCAGTGATATTTACAAAGATGTCAACTCACCTTTTTATAATTGATTCAGTGGGTCTGTTCTAGTTGGAACCACTAATAGGATTTAGACGTTTGTGTTTTGTAAAGATGGAGTGTTAAAATTAGATGTTTCACAGGAGCTACCATGAAGTACAAGATAGTTCATCCATCTAGCCTGGGGTGGCAATCATGTGCCTCATCTGGTGGTGTGGGATAATGAGACCCAACAAAAAAACAAACAATATTTCACAAACGTGACCATTTCATTTAAATTTAACATAAGTTTAAATTAGAATTAGCCACGTTTACATTTCCTTCTTGTCTTGCGTAACTATGTTGATGAGTCTCTCAAATACAAGTGCTCATTTTTTGTTGCTTCTTGTGCCTCTAGTAATTCCAGTCCTTCTATTGATATACTTATTAGTTCATATACATCATCCGGCAAAGAACAATCTCCATAAAATTCTATTTTGTGGTGAGAAAGAACACTAAGCTGTAGTTGTTGTCTTTGGATATAGAAGAAACCAAAGACATGTCTTCATGTGCTCAACTAATGGATGATTTTATTACATTTGGATGTAGCTAGAAATAAATTCTTACTTGGTTCATTCCAGAGGGGGGAAAAAGCAAGGTCAGTTTGATTAAAATAATCTTTGCCCCCTTCACAGAGTGAGTATTAATGGCAGCCGGAAGTTTCCACATTAGTGGGGGCAATTATTTCACCAAGCGTATATTAAAGGATCTATCCAAGATGCTGAACTGATTGTGGGGCTGGTGGTCAAAATCTTGCATCTCTCACACTAAAACACAGAACAGATCCCACTGATGTGGGAATCACCAGCTGCAAAATATATGCACTTAGCTTTACCCTCACCACATCTAAAACATTCCAGTATCCACGTGTGGATACTGAGATGTGGGGCTGGCAAGGGGGTCGTGTCAGTGGCATAGCTTCATTTCCTTTTATTAATGTATTAAAATATTTATATCCCACCCCTGTGTCTGAGGACCTCAAGGTAGCATACAATAAAATCAATTTAGGACAATAACTAACAATAATTTCAAAAGACTAAAATGTGCATATTAAATCATTTGTCACTCAAAATCAAACAATTCAAAACCAGTTAAAACAATTTAAAACAATAACAACCACAATACATGTACAAATTGGATAAAATCAATTAGGTCCTGAAGGCTTTAGTGAAAAAGCCATGATTTGACTTAACAATGGAAAAATACCAGTTTTGGCCCCAGTTGGGCCTCTGTAGCAGGTTTTTCATAATCAGGGTGCCATAGTAGAGAAGGTCCTCTCCCCTGTCCTCCTGCAATGTATTGCCCCTGCAAGTGGAATACAGAGAAGGGCCCCTCCAGTGCTTGTTTGCATATATAACGAGAGGCACTCCCTCAAGTATCAAGGTCCTAAACCATTTAGGGCTTTAAATGTTACCACCAGCAACTTGAATTCACCTTCTATGCATGGAATCTTCTTTATGCAAACAACTTTGAGGTGATCCTCTTGCATTTTGTTTCTTTTGCAACCATTCTTTCCTGGCCTTCCTTCCCAATTTTGAGCATACGCTGTTCATTTTTCACTGTTTTACAAGCCCCAGTCTAAAATGGAAAGCGTTCTTCCTTCTTAAGATTAATCAGTTAAAAGTACTATCTGATTGATACCTGTTGTGCAAAGAGCTTTCTGGAGTGTTGATGTAGTTAGTACCTGTAAAGGCCTGCCTGGTTGTAGGGAGAGATTTCAACAAGATATCCTTTTTCTGTTACTCCTTGGTGTTACAGCATAGACCCCAAACTCAGAATGAGGGACTTGAAAAGTGTGTTCTGGACGTATCCAGTGCAGTTTAGATCTGCTCTTTGGTTTTTGTCAGTAAATAAATGAAATGTATACTGAAAGAAAAGGCACAAAGATTAGAAAATTGGGCACAGAGCACCTGAGTGATTTATACATAGTAAAGTCACTGCATGATTCCACAAACCTCTTGTGTGATTTTACTGAGAATCATAAAGTTGGAAAGGAACTTGGATATGGCACACTACATTTGCCTGGTTCTGGTCCTGTCCTTTGGAGCAACAGGAAAAAACTAAGCTCCACAGTCTTTCAGACATTTGATATTAGCTATCATAGCTCCTCTTAATCTTTTCTCATATAAATTTAAAGTGTAGAATTTCCAGAAATTTGGAAGCCATAAAAACCCAGCTTTTTCTTGGTGTTGTTTTTTTAAAGAAACCTGAAAAATAGTAAGAAATGCAATATTAACACCGTTTATAGACTGAAAAGTCCATAAAATGTGTGCAATTTTAGAGCATAAAATGTATGATGTATAATTTGGTTTGGTATAAAATAATTGTGTTTGGTTTATTAGCTTATTGAAAGTGCATTTACTTTGTTCAGATGTTTATTGTTTGTTACAAATGGGTCTGTAAGGAACAGCTGAACCTCTTTGGTTTTGTCCGTTCATAAGGAGCAGGCAAAAAACGTTAAAACCAGAAGACATAAAGCAATCATTGCCATAAAAAGAACTGACAAAAGAAAACCAAAACAGGAATTGGGACAATCTGATACTGTAGATAGGCTTACATAACGTATGTAGATTTTAGAAATGAAATTTGGGGGATCTCATCTCAGATGTAGTATTCACCATCCTTAAAGAAAGTATTCTTTAATCCATTCCTCCCCTGCAAAATGGGGGAAGGACGTCAGGAAGAAAGGGCATTTTTTTCTCAAAAGTCTTTCTAGATATTTCCCGTAGGTCTTCACTTCTTTTGTTGTTGCTAATTGCTGCAAAGTCGGCTTTGACTTCTGGCGACCCTGTGAATGAGAAACCTTTGAGTCCCCCTGTCATCAACAGCCCTGCTCAGGTCTTCAAGACTTAGGGCCTTGGCTTCCTTAATCGACTGCATCCACCTGCAGTCTTCCTCTTTTGCTACTGCCTTTTACATTCCCAAGCATTATTTTCTTTTCTAGTGAGTCTTGTCTTTTCATAATATGTCTGAAGTATGACAGTCTCAGTTTAGTCATCTTGGCTTCTTGGGAGAGTTCAGGTTTGATTTTTTCTAGGACACCTTTGTTTGTCTTTACAGGAGTTCAGAGTATCCGTAGAACTGTTCTGTTCTTGTGCACCATACAGTCTAGGCTAAACATATGCAATTCTTTTAACTGTTCCCTGCAGAACTCTAGTCAGCCCTCCACATTTGCGGGTTTCACTTTTGCAGATTTGATTATTCACGGATTATTTGCTGTCACCTCTGCTGCATCCATACACCATTTTTAATAGGGACTGCAAGCCTCGTGAAACTGAGAAACTGCGAAAGAGGCTTGTAAGTCCCTATTAAAAATGGAATGGGGCAGCAGTGGAGGTGGCAGTAAGCCCCACCAGCCACCCACTTCTGCCTTGTGAAGGAAGTCTCATGCCTCGGAGGAAACCATGGTGGGTTGTATATAGTGATCATATTTTTGTGTGTGTTAAATATAGTTTGGGAGGGCCTAGAGTTATTTACGATGTTCTACTTTCACAGGGGTCCGGTGCCCCTAACCCTAGTGAATGTGGAGGGAGGACTGTATTTTCATTCATCTCATTAGCCTGGTTACCTTCTCTGGAAGCACTTTAGTCTGCAGTGTTCTTCGTAAAAACAACAGTGCAAAACTGGACACCCTCCTCCAGATGCAGTCAAACAAGTGCACAATAGAATAGAATTTGCTGTGGTCTATGCTTCTGTTAATGCAACCTCAGACTGCATTTAGCTTTTTAGCAGTTGCATTCACACTGCTGGCTCATGTTCAGTTTGTGATTTACTAAAGAACAGGTCTTTTTCTAGGTACTGCTGCATAAAAACAAAAAGAAAGCAAACCCCAACACATTTGCTTATTCCATTTCTACCCTCTGTTGTTGTTTCATCCTAAGAATTCAAAAAATTTGCATCTGGTTCTCTTGTTTTCCTTTCATTCAGGGGAGACCTGCTTAGATTGAGCTAAACCTGGACCACATCCATCTGAACCATTTGTTCATTTCAGTAATTGCCAGTAGCTGCAAGTAATTAAAATCTTTCTGAAAGGTTCATGCAACACAGTGCATGAACTGTGGGATATTTAAAAAGCAGTAATTATTGTAGAAGATTCATATAAATACAGCAAATCACAAAATAATAGGATGGTGTTAGTTTTGGTTTTGAAAAAAGTTCACTAATCTAACTACATGCAGTAATTTCCAAAATGGTAGCCATGTCCATACGTTGCAGCAGAAACACAAAGAATTCTGTGGCATCTAAGTGACTAACAGTTTTAAGGTTGACTGAGTCTTAATTCTATAATAAATGTGTTAATCCCTTTGCTGTAGCTACATGTGTGTACTTAAGGTTTTGTTTTGTATAGTGTGAATGTAGTATTCGTGTGTGAGGACAAAATTTGTTTTGAAGTGATTTTGTTCAATGCTGAAAT
>CAOKZL010004344.1:0-34246 GCA_948472985.1 Iguana delicatissima
TATCCTCTGGATAGCTGTTTTTAAATTACAAGGGCAATCGCATTCAAGATATGGGTCCTGGTCAGCAGAATCCATACTCCAGACTGTTGAGCGTGCGTTTTCAGGGTCATCAAATGGTGACCGCCTTCTAGGTTGAATATCGAAAGGTGAAAGAGGCCAAGTATAGCGAGCAGGACCACGTCTATGGGGAGTACCCTCCATGTTGTCTCCGCAGGACTTGTCCGGGCATGCGAAAATGGCCGCTTCTCTCCCCACGCTATATCTCTCAAAGGGCGTCTTCCTATTGGCCGGTTTGACGCACGTGATTCCGAGGGGCCCAAATCCGCCCCTATTGGTCGAGGGTGGTGGGCGGGCTCACACGACCCCGCTGGGCCAATGGCAACGCGCCTAGGGAATCGCCCCTGATTGGCCCGCGTGGATCCAAGGGGGTCACGTGGCTCCGCCGGGGCCCAATTAGAACCCGATTTAGAAATCGCCCCGTTGGACGGCTGGGACCACGTGAGAGGGGCGGGGACACGGTCCATTCCGGATGTCCCACCCTAGCACTTCCGGGGGAGGGAGGTTGACAGGTCATAAATCAATCACTTTTGACAGGTCATAAATCAATCAATCATGAGTCATCAATCATTTTTGACAGGAGCTACACAGCCCTACTACTCCTATCAAGAAGCAAGAGAGAGGAAACTGCATAGGGGAATATTGAAGGGGTGTAGCTGGGGTGATATTGCACCTTTGTCCTGAAGTCCTTGGTCCGGGAAAAACAGCGGAGAAGTGGTGCTCTGCATGGAGGGGCTGAGAGGATCACTCAACGGATGAAGCAACAGTCTGCTGGGATGACCGGGAGTGATCCAAAGAACTGCTCAAAAACTGGGACTATTTGTAGGGGGAAAAGTACCTGGAGGACTAATCCTTTCTCAGGGAGAACAATGGGTGTTGGAGCAATAACGAAGCTCCACCATGGTAATTTCCTTTGCGTGATGGGATTGCAAGGTGTTGCCAAAGTCTCAGGATCTTCGGCTGTGTTAGTTTGTAGCGTGACTTTATGTAAATGGTCCTCACCTGATGGAATATTTGCTCAACTTGAGACAGACACGCTAATCCCCTCAAGTCAGCTTCCTGGGGCTGTGGACCCTTTGTTTATTGTGGGTTTACCCATCTTGAGGTCTCCTGGGGCTACATGACTGGGGATTTTACTGGCCTGACCTGTTTTTCAGTCTTTTGACCATGCCTACCTATGTGCCCATCCGGTGACCTTTCAGGCACATTGAATCCTATTTTAATATCAAAATTGTAGACCCCAGGATAGGGTTTTTCCAGTGGAGTAACAAGACGGCAGCGATTGTTGATAGAACTGGGGCAAGGGAGGGAAAGATTAAACCTCCACTCTCTACATCTGAGGTCCCAGTAAAAATCAGATTTTTAAAATAAATAGACAACTAGGAAGGGAAACATTCCTCCTGCATCAGACCAAAGGCCTGTCTAGTCCAGGATTCTGCTTTCACAGTAGCCTATAAGAAGCCCAGAAACAGGACATGAGCGCAACTACTCCCTCACATTCACCATCCCCAGTAAGTGGTATACAGAGGCACACCCTGATGGTAGACAGGGATATATAGCCATCATTCACATTATTCACATTTTTCACCAGACAAAATGCATATGCAAGCTAAAAAAAAATGGGTTCTACTTTTCAACCGATTCCACTTTTTGACAGTGCTCCCATTTCTAACCCATCAGATAAGTGGGGAAGGGGGAATCTTGTACACTGAGCCACCTATGCCATTTTGGTGCCTGCCATCATTTTAGAAAATCCCATGAGATGATCCCATGTGTGTGTGTCTGCGTGCCTCCCTGGATAGTTTAGCATTGTGTGAAAACTTGGCAGAGGCATGGCTTCCATGAACATGAGGCTCACTCACTTTAGCAGCACGTTATTCAAGCTGACACTCTTGATGTATTGAGAGGAAGAACAAAATCATATCTACAAGCCATGTGTCATATTGGCTACCTCCCTCTTACACAAGAAAAGGTCTTACACAAGAAAATAATTATCTAATAAACCATGAGAGTATGAGTCCTGGTTCTCTTTTTCAGCTCTCCAAACATGCAGCTGACAAGTGCTGTGGCCAGTGTGTATAACTAGCCCTTGTAGCCAAGTGGCAGCTGGTGGCTACCATCTCAGTGGCATGGTATTTCTACTTAGAGTTTTAGCCTGAACTTTAAAGCTGCTGAACCTATTTGGGCAATAGCATTCAGGACCTTGAGTAGCACTTAAAATACAGGTTAAAAAAAACCCAAGTGGATTCGCTTCCTCCATTGACATTGAAACTGCTGGCTGTCAGTGTGTATAGCTCCCTTCTATGGCCATTTCTGCACTAGCCTGTTATAGTACTATTATTCCACTTTCAACATCCTATGGAATCCTGGGGTTTTCAGTTTAGGGAGGGGCTGGCTGGAAATGGCCTATGTTTTGATCATACAAGGGGATTCATCTGAAAGCTGCTACTCTGGCCGTAGGAGACACACAGATTCAAAGAGTAATAGCCATTCATTCAAGCAACTCAAGTTTGTTGGTGTAAAACAGGAAAAGGCAACTGTGATCCATAGCAGTGTGCAGTCGCTGAAACTCCCCAAAGCCTTTTTAGCAGTTTTTCACATATACTCTTCAAATGGCTCAGAACTGCTACAGAACACAGTGGTTTTCCCCCCACCATCCTCAAATCCCCTTCATACCTAACATCCACTCCAAAGCAAAGTTGGAAGGAAGGAAGGAAGGAAGGGGAAGGAAGGAAGGAAGGAAGGAAGGAAGGCAGGCCATCTGAAATCAAAACTGGAAGTGACATTATCATCATCACCACCACCATCTTCATCATCTTTATTTATACCCCCCTTTTTTCCCAGGTTGGGAATCAAAGCGGCTTACAGCATTTAAAAAGACATAGTCTTTCCAAAACAGAGTTAAAACCCATAGAATGCAAAAGTCAAAATATAATTAAATAATAAAATAATTTAAATAAAGTTAAAATACATCATTAGAAACTCAAACGTTCATCAGCACATTCTATCAGAATATCTATTTATTCTATCTGAATGAAAACATCTTTCACTGATTGTGGAAAGATGGTATGGAGGGTGCCATATCATGTTGGCGGGGGGATTGGGTCCCTCCCCTCTGCAGTTGCCCACCCCTGACACAGAACCATGTAGGTTGTTGGGAACATCTCTGTATGCTAAGTGAAAGGTGGCAGAGTTTCTGCTAAACAAAGAGCTGCCTCTGTCACTGTGAAAATGGAATGCACACTAAAGGAATGAGTAGGTTAATATGTTCCCTGCACTGGTTTCAAAATACTTGTGCTAGTTGACGCTCTGCTTCTTTTGCCTTTCCCCTTTTTAACTTTCATTAGTGCTTTTGGTGTAATGCTTTGTGCTTCTCAGCAGGTGGCAGCATAGTTTGCAACAAAATAATTCTCTATTAAATAGACCCTCTGAAATGCTGAAAATCATATCCTTCCTTGCTTTGATTAAGTATGTTTCCTTTTCTGTGAATTTTACTCTTTCCCAATAGCCCAGTAGAGGGTAAGAGTCATATCCTCCCTACGTTTAATCCACTGTGCTCCAAAATACCCCAGAAGGAGTAATGACCCAGTTAGAAATTCTGTAGATCAGTGGTTCTCAACCTGTGGGTCCCCAGATGTTCGTGGACTTCAGCTCCCAGAAGCCCCAGCCACTATGGTCAATGCTCAGGGCTTCTGGGAGCTGAAGTTCACAAACATCTGGGGACCCACAGGTTGAGAACCACTGCTGTAGATGAAGATTGTCATGAGAGACACTTGCTGAATTTCTGCATATCAGGCAAGACACAGGAGCACTGTCACTCCAAAAAGAGGGCAACCCAAGTCTTTGGACTGGAAACTGAACACAGCAGTTCTCAGTACTAGTTTCTTGCCCTCTTCCATGCACTATTTTTATTGATCTTGGTTCCTAAATCATTATTTGTTGTGTTGTGTTATCTGGTTACAGTTAGACTCTGTCTCAGTATTTGATGGCTAATCCTTTTTTTTTCTCTGAACAGCCTACAGTATAAAACTAAGTTACGCTTTGGAATATCAGGAGGAACAACAGGGGAATTTAATTTTAAAATACTTTTTATAGAGGAAAAATGAGGGTGGTTGCTAAGCCTAGCCACTTCCTTTATAACGCTCTTTGCTTATCAGCCTTCAGACAAACGATAGAATGGCAATCAGCAAGATCTGCAGTCAGCATATTGCAGTTTTTGCTACACATAACAACTTTATACAACCCCCGAAGGAAGCTGCAGTTGCTGTGTTTGTCCCAAAGATAAAGAGGTATTAAATTGATGAGCAGATAGCAAATTATTAGATAAAACTCTTATATGAAGTAGGAATGATCAACTTCAGAGATGTACAAAATTCTTTAGAGGGCCAGCAGAAAAGTTGTGGGTTACTCAGAAACATACCTACTGTTACATACTGTTGGCAGAAGTCAGGACTGCCAAAAAATCCAGCCAGCCCCAGCCCAGCTATCTTACCCAATTCCACCTAGTGTCCAGATCTAATGCATGTTTGCTCTTAGTTGCATATAAGCAGAGTCTAGAGAGTGTGAGACATTTTTGTTCCGACATGGGCCCACCACATCTCTGGCCAATGCCTTCCCGTGGGTGGTCTTTTCTTCCTTTCCCAGGCTGTGTTTGACAGCCGCCTGCTTCTCAGTTGCTTCTTGTGAAAGTGGGGTGACAGCACCACGGACTCACAATAGCAAAGTATGATGTCACAAGGAATGGGAGGGCAGTTCAACATCATGGCATAGATATTACATGTTCCATACTGGAAGTGATGCAGAATTTTAGTAATTATGGGGTGGGGAAACCACTTCCTAGAATGACTTAAAACTAGCACCTTGGGGAGGGGAAGAGGCCCAGGTGAGTGGACTAGGAAATGGGTGGCTATGCTTTGCCATTTTACTCTAACCAGGGTGGAGACCCTCAAGGCCCTGACCCTGAATCCGTCATTCCTGAGGCCTGAATCTGATCATTCAAGGTTCCCCAGATGGCCAGTTTGCCCCTCCCTTCCCCATGACCTTGCATATCCACATTTTGTCTGAGGCTTCTCCCTGTTCTGAAAGGCTGAACATCTTCTCCTCCAGATTAGTTAGTGGGAGGAGGAGTTTTAAGCTAAAATATGGCTGTATTTTGTTCCCATTCTATTGCTTTTGGACCCATCCAATGACAGAATGCCCCCCCAAAAAAAACTCTTTGCAACTCTGAATTTGACTCTTGGGCTGAAAGAGGTTCCCACCCTTAATTTAATCCAGAAGCATGTACTGAAATCACTACATTTCAAAATGTGTTTACCGTTCTCAGGGCTGCACTCATAGTCACCTTCCCACTGAATCCCTAGCATAAGAAAATGATGATGGCAATGATTTAATATTTGTGAAATGCTGACTGAAGGTTCAGAGCCCTTCACATGCATTGTCTTCATCTGACATTTACCAACTTCCTGTTAAGTTAGATCGGTGTTATTATTCCCATATTGCAAATAGAGAACATACACTGAGAAAAACAGGCTTAGCTAAGACTAAATAAGTGCACTGTTGGCAAGGGTGAGGGTTTTGTGTTGGTTTTGGTTTTGTTTCAGAGTGGGAAAAAATCAGTTCTATTAATCTATCATTTTCTACCCCTTTTAAAACTTGGCACTTAGCTCCATTGAAGTCAGTGGGACATACCTGATGAATTCACACATACAAGACTACATTGTGAATGACAAGTTATAAAGATGTTCTTTAATGACCCTTATTATCCTCAGAATCCGAACTAAGGGAATAAGAGCAAGGTCTGCAAAATCCAGCTGTCCAGATATTTTTAGACTCCATTTCCCATAATCCTCCACCATTGACTATGCTGCCGAAGGCAGATGAGTGCTGTGGGAAAGAAAGGAAAGGGAAGGGAAAAGGGAAAAGAAAAGGAAGAGAAAAAAAACCTTTGGAGGACCATTTAGATCGGAAGTACCCTCTTTGGCCATCTTCCTGCCTAGCCACTGGAGCTAAAAGTTTTCTAGACCTTAAATGCAGGGGAAATGGAGGTTGGCAAAGGGAACAACGAAAGACCAGGGCTGTCATAGAGATAGGCTTCATCTGTCAGTGAAATCAGGGCAAGTGGTCTCATGCGTACTACAGGGAGTACTATACTGTGGGAAGTATCTTAGCCATAAGGCAGTGGTTCTCAACCTGTGGGTCCCCAGATGTTTGTGGACTTCAGCTCCCAGAAGCCCCAGCCACTATGGTCAATGCTCAGGGCTTCTGGGAGCTGAAATCCAAAAACATCTGGGGACCCACAGGTTGAGAACTACTGCCATAAGGGTTGAGACCTTTGGTCAGCCACTTCCCACTGGAATAGGACATGCCAATGGTGGTATTGGCGGGGGTGGTAAGAGTTAGAGCTACAGAAAGCTCTCTTACACTGAACTGGCCCTTGGGGGCTCCTAACCCCTTATTCTCAGCTCTGACTGACAGTGGCTCTTGAGGATTTTCTGCTGGATTCTTCTCTAGACCTGCACAGAGATTGCTGGTGTTCTGTGATGGTCTCCCACCACACCAGACTCTGCCTAGAATCAGCCCAGGTTGGTTGCATTCGGGGTGGTATGTTGGTGGTGGTTGCACACATCTACAGGGTACCCAGTTGTGGGAATTGTCTTATTCCTGACTTCAAAAAAAGACTTAGTAAATTACAAGAAATAGGCAGAAGTAGGCAGATTTCTAGCTGCAGACCTGTTCTCTGTTTTTATTAGAATCCTAAGATCTGTGAGCCAGAGACTGATATACAGGAGGTACACCTAGAGTTAAACAAGTTCTGAGCTCAGCTATTTGTTTTGGTTACCAGAACTGAGTTGTAGTCATGGTTCTCCTTTAGCCCACCTCCTCCCCTATGTCTGCAATGAGAGGCCTACTTTACAGGATTATTGTAAGAACTACCAAGAGATAATGTAGTCCTTTGAATATTCTGTATAGAACACCACTTCCCTGTATCTGTTTTAATGCTTTGATTGCAACATGGAAACACTCAGCCCAATTTGCCTAGAATCTGAGAACATTCCTCAGGCTTCAGTTAGCCATCAGCTGATCAAGCCTAGGATAATAACTTGACTTTCTTAGCCCGGGGAGACACAACTAAGGAGGTGCAATGAGAAACTATCAATATAGAAGACCCAGTTTGTGGGTGAAATAATGTTGTGCAGGGTAGCTCTTTTACTGGGACCACAAAATGTCATCATTGAAATTTGGGAGGAGAGACTTTATGTCTTTAATTTGCAACCCTCTTATAAGTTTCCTTTTCTTTATTAATTTTTTTGTTATTATGTACCTTCAAGAGGATCCCAACATAAGGTGACAACATAAGTTTCCTGCATCTCCCAGCCAGCCTGGCCACGTGCTCTTCCAGCTTGTGCATGAAAATAGCTACAGGATCAGATAAGACTTTATGCCCTGACCCTGTTCCCAAAGTACCAATTTACCTGCCCCCATCTCCTATTCATATGGGTGTGAGCTTCACATTTTCTCCCTTCCTGTGTGCCTTGGCCCCAAACTGAGCCTTCACCCTGCTGCTATGTGAGAAGCAGAACCCACCCCCCGACTTGGGTCAAAGCTTTTGGTTTTGGTTCCTCTCCTCAGGTGTGGGGCCCTGAGCGCTGGCCCGCAGGAAGGAGCAGCCTCTCTGCCTGGCCTGTTGCTGCTTGCAAATCGCCTGCCTGTCTGTGCTGGCTGGGAGGGCTGAGAGATCAAGATAAGCATTTATGATTAGCAGTAAGTGACATAGCTAAGGGAGGAAGTCTGGCACAAAACCCACACGGCTGGCTCTTTCTGTCCCAGGCTCTTCTAGGCTTCTACTGTAGTTGCTGCTGCTGGTGCCAGTGGGACATTTGTCAGCTGGTGGAGACTCTGCCGTTCAAGCGTGGCCAGGCCTTCTGCTTTTTTTGTGGACAAGACCCCTTTCACTCCCTTGGGAAGAGAGCTGACGTGGTGGAATTGCCAGAGGCAGCTGGCAGGGCAAACCTTGATCTTGTGACGACTTGAGCAGAAAGAAGCAGGAGGCACTGGGCTGCGGGCAGTCTGGACCTAGGGCAAGACAAAGAAGGGAACTAGCAGACACAAGAGAGAAGTTGGTGCTTCCCTTAGCACTTGAGGGCCCCTGTTCTCTTTGGAACTTTTACAACAACCTCCCACCTCTCCTTCCTCTCCCTGCCCTCCCCCAGCAAGAGGGGGAAAAAGACATCTCTGCCCTCAAAATAAGATTCATCTGCGGGGCTAAAATATTGCCTCCTGCTGTTGCAGCTCTGGCAGACTGGGAGGGAGTCTGACCCTTGCGTCCAAGGAAATCAGACTGAACAAGAGAGGCAGGCAGAGGCCCTCCCCTTCCCCCCATGTTGATGCTCTGTTTGGGTCCCTAAAAAGCCAGCAGTGCTTCTGTTGCATCTCTTCCACCCCCTCCTCCCTCCCCCCACCCCCTCCTCCCTCCCCCTCCTCCCTGGACACATTATGTGCTACTCTTGAAGACCTTGCTGCTCTCGGCCTGTTTGAGAGACTGGCCCTTCTTATGCCCTATCTCTTTGCCCAAAAACCTTCCAGAAGACAAAGGAGTAGTGCCATGTCTGCAGAAAAGCGCCCCAGACTTCCCAGCATTCCTGAGATAATCCAACAAGACAATTCAGAAGAAGATGGAGATGATGATGCCTTTCTGCCCAGTGATGCCGGTAGCTCTAAGGTCACAGCCCCTCAGGATTCTTCCTGCAAATCGCCCAACTCTCCGGTCTTTTTTCCTGTCCATTCTCCCACTTATCTAATGAAGCTAAGGATGAACAGGCGCCTCCAGGATTTCACTCGGAGAGCAAGAGGTCTTCCATGGTAAGGAGTCATATAAAATCCCAGCACTGGCTTAGAAATTCCTAGGTAGGCCTGTGTTTCAGCAACTGGACAAATTAAGGTAGCAGAAGATCATCTGAACCCCCTGAGCAAGGAAATACAGTAATTCCACCCATTTCTTCTTAAAATTCATATCCTCGCATGGTCAAGACTGTGAGGAACCCTGGAGGGGGGCTTAGCAACAGAGTACCCTAGGAACCCCTGGGATTTAAATTGATTGGCTGTTAGGGGTAGATCCCAGGCTAGCCAGAGGGAGGGGCTAGATGGTGGGTCTAACTAACTGAAGTTTAACTGAGAAACAGAGAGTCAGAGAAAGCTTGGAGTTCAGATAGAATGAAAGATCCATCTGAGTGTGTGTGTGTCTGTGTGAGAGAGAGAGAGAGAAGAAAAAGTTTGCTGGTTTTCAATAGACGAGTATTGTGCTGTTTGTGAATCCTTAATTTACCAATTTTCTTTTACCTTGACAGTTTGTTAAATAAAGATTTGGCTATATTTTTGCGGAGAGCAGTCTCAATAGAATGTCTTTGCTCTGGATTTGGGTGTACACGCAACTACCAGTGACACAGTCATTGGATAAATAAATCCATGTTTTGCCCTATATCTGAAAGGGTGCAGATTTAGAGAATGCAGTAGATGGAGAAAAACTGGGAGAGAAAGCTAGTGGGGGACAAAAGCTTGGAAGGGTGCTGTGTTCTCCAAGAAGGTAGAGATATAGCAGACTTTGAGTTTCATAACCCTGGGTTGTTCCAGAGATCTCCCTGATCTTGGTCTTGACATAAAGTGGTATCTTGACAAATTTGGCCCTTTCCGCACCTTACCTTTTTCCGGCACTAGGGTGTGAGGCTCTCCTTTCCCTGCTGCTTCAGCTCTGCACGAGCTGCCTGCTCGCGCAAGAGCCCCACCTCTTCCTTCCACAGTGTAGCCTGGGACTTTCCCGCTGGGGCAGGAAGTGCGACCGGCGCGGCTCCGGAGGCTTTGCACACCAGGTAAGCTTCCAGCCAAAAATGAAAAGGTGCACGATTGGCGCCTACTGGACCCTGGAGCATCGTGCGATTGTGAGTGCATCACGCAGATCACTCCTCATAATCGCACAATGCTCCAAGCACCCTTTCGCATGGCAAATGCCGTGCGGAAAGGGCCAAAGACCAGCATTAAAGAAATCTGAATTCTCCATCAAGCAGTGCTGGTTCTAGATGTATGCTCAGTTTGCCTGCTTTGTGTCTGGGAGATAGGTTAGATTTTTCTGCAGATTTTTTTTTCATGGCAAGGCATAGTTTCATACCTTCCAACTGTCCATATTTGGCAGGGACAATACTGACTAATCCTCTGTTGTCCCACTTTTTCCATTACTTTTAAAATATTCCAGTTTATCTCTCCTTCTCCTCCTTTCCTCCTTTGTCCTTAGTTTACTTCATTTGTTGCAAACTGAGTTCAAACTGCAAATGTAGTTTGCGTTCAGTTAATTCAGCAGTGGGGAGAACAGAGGAGGATGGAGTCTTGTTTCAGAAGAGCTAGTAGAGATGTATGAATAGAGATGCATGTCTGGAAGTTTGTGAAAGACGGTAGTATGACTCCTAGTTGCCTCTGCTTTGAACTCAGTGCACTGTGGACTATATGATATACTCTTATTAGGGAGATGCTTTGGACTTAAATATAGAAGTTGTTGTTGTATACCTTCAAGTTTTTAAAGCAGGCCGCTTGCAAAATGTACCCCTGCACCCCATAATAAGAGCACCTCTCAGATCATGTGTATGTGATCCAGAAGGCATGTCCGGTCATTTTCTGTGACATTGCAAAAGATAAATCTGGGAGTTGCTCATCCTTGGCTTCCACATTTCTTTAGTACTACTGTAAGTGCTGACTGGCTTGGCTTGACTTTGATCCTGCAAAAGTAAATTCTGACTGAAAGAAAGTGAGAGGTCCAAGGCCACCCAGTAAATTTTACAGCTCAGTAGAGACTTGAACTCACACCTCTCAAGCTTTAGCCCGACACTTAAACCTCTGCCCTGCTCTAGCTAGTGGCCAGCAGGAAAGGGCCAGCACGATGTCCAACCATGGAGGCTGGGCACATTTTATTCTAAAGGACAAAAGCAAAAAGTCAAAATTCCACAGCCTTTACAGACTATCAGATATTCCAGTAGTGCAGTTATGTGGTTGACCCAAGGAATGTACTCAGTTCTGGATGACCAAAAACAGCAGGGAGACCAGGAGCAGAAAAGTTATAAAAACAGACATTATGTATTGTGGACATGACCATCTTCCAGTCTTAAAGAGATAATGATATTTTTGCACAAAATGCTGCCCTGTTCCTTCCCTTTATAGTATGTTATTCCTAGCCATGCAGTAAGCGCCCAAATAAATTAGGAAATCACCAAAGTTAGGTTAGATTGAAAAGAAGCCTCCAACTATAGATAGAAGCAGTCTGAGTAGAGATTCAGGAGGACTTCTTTCAAAGGAGAGCCAGAGATCTGTACAAAGATATTTTTCTCTGGGCCAGAATGACCTGCAAAATATCCTTGAGCAATCACATGGCCTAAACACAATATTTCTGTGGAGCACAGGGACACTAGGTTAGAAGCAGGGAACCCTTTGGGAGGAAATGGCAGATTTTTCAGTAATAAAAATCAATCTGAAGATGTACAGTATCTCTTGGATGGACTGTTGGCAAGAAAAAATGGACTTCTAGAAGGCAAAAAAAGATTCTGGGTGGATACACACAGACTTTAGGAATGTTGCTTTTTTTCAACTGCAACATCCAGAATCCTCTAACCAACATGACTTCCTGAAACCAGGTACTTTTTCCTTTGCTGGGCTGGGAAAAACTGAGCTACTGCTCCCACAGTTCCTCAACCTTCATGGCCATGACCATGTTGTCTGAGAAATTCTGGAATATGTAATCCCTCATTCTGAAAAAACATAATAATACTAATACCTTTTCCAAGCTCTGGATGTGCATAATACATTAAAAGTTTTCTCCACCTCCCAGTCAGTGACTGTGCTAAGTTATGCCTTAGACTAGCCTTCCCAAACTTCCAGCTACATTGGACTACAGCTTCCATAATCCCTCTGTTAGCCTAGCTATGCACCAGTTTGGGGAAGGCTGGGCTAAAGCATATTGGAAAAAAATGTGGAGGGCTTGAAAGTTTTCCTGAGAGAAAGTGACCACCTGAAAGTAATGCAGTTCATTTTATGGCTCAGTGACACTTCAACCCATCTCTCCCAATATCCAGTCTAACACTCCGCTTCATTTTCCTCCCAAGCTTCCAAAGATCTGTTGTTGCTTGCAACTCAGGTCTTCATCCATGCCCTGTTTCACCTCTTGCCGGGGTTACTACAATCTTCTCACTATCTCTCTCTCTCTCTTTGGGGGGGGGGGAATGCCCCACCTCCCCATCTCTCTTAGCCTCAGTAAAAGCTTCCTTATATTCCCCATATATAAAGTTGTAAAATCCCAGAATAATTAAGGGGGGGGGAAACAGTTTTTCCCAATTTTTCTCCCTGAAGCTCTATTTTTCTGAAAAAAAATGGGGAGAGGCTTATGGAATATTTTCTTTCAGAAAGATGAAAAAATGTTTAAGAGGAGGTGTTCATATGTTTATTCCCCTAGGTTATTTTAAAAACTATGTGGTGGGTAGATTTTTGATGTAAGACTATGTACAGCAGTGCCACTAGAGTGAAGATCCATGGGCCAGTACTAGTGCACTAGCCATTGGCTGCCAGTCCACAGTGATTTGAGGAAACAGTTGTAGCCAATGGGCACAAATGTGGAACTAGTCCCTAGCCCACGGGGAGGGGGGAATGCCAGTTGGGGGGAAATCAGACAGCCTTAGAAGCACTGATGTACAGTATCAGTTCATTTCAATTCTTGGTCCTGGTTTCCATTTTCCATTCTGTTAAGGGAACTGGTGCTGTATGTCTAGAACAACAAAAAAAAGTAAGTTAGTTTATTTGTTTTAGTGAAGTTGATGGTTTCTTCTGTTGCTTGATTCTCATAAAGTGGCAAACCCAAACCCTATTACAATTCTGGTGGCCCTTAAAGCAGTAAAAAAATAAAATTTAAAAAGGTAAATTCTATTTGTAATTATTTTCTAAAAGTTTCTAAAGTTTCTTGGTAACTTTATACCAAAACAAGTTATTGGTAACACGTTTTATGTTCTTAAACTGGCAAAGTGATTTTCAGCCTGTAAAGGGTGCTAATATGCATTTCTTCAACTTTTTTTTTTAAATTTCTGGAGAGGTTTTTTTTCTCTGAAAAGTAAATTAAAAAAATAACTGGTTTTTTTCCCCCATAGCTGACAACATTCAAGCAATTTTACACCTTTATCCACAGCAACTTTACATTTTCTGTCTCTGAACCTCTAGTCTAACACCTCATCTGTCTTTCCACTTTGTGCACCTTCTCATTCTCTTGGGTCATTTCTACACTGGATGTTATAGTGCTATTATTCCACTTTCAACATCCTATGGAATCCTGGGGTTTGCAGTTTAGGGAGGGGCTGGGTGGCCCCTCCCTAAACTGCAAACCCCAGGATTCCATAGGATGTTGAAGGTGGAATAATAGCACTATAACAGTCTAGTGCGGAAATAATCTTGGTTCCACAAAAGTTCATCTGCTTTCAGTCCCTTCACCACCACCCCTTGTTCCTATCTCCACGATCTGTGCCTTTTCATTTTCCTTCGTTCTGTCTCAGAAAATGCCTTTATTTCTCTGTTAACTAAATCATTTCCCATTCCTTCTTGACCTCTTCCTCGTCTCCTTTTAAAGAAAGCTTCTCCTGACCTTCACATTCTTCTCCTCTCTGTTGCCATGTGACTCTCCTACTCTCTGGTAACCTGCCAGCCCTTGACTTCCCCCTTCATTTCTGGTGTTCATCTAATGGAAAACAGAAGTTGTTCGGGCTCAGGGCCATGTTTTGAATGCTGGCGTAGCACACTATTGATAGCCGTTCTTACTCATTAGGTAAGAGTTTTCATTTTGGTCATTAAGAGTAAATGGTCTCTAGGGAGCTCTGAGCCCTCTTCATTGCTGTGGTGCAGTCTGCATTGCATCTTTTTCAGGTTTAGAGATCCACATGTTACCTGTCAATTGCCTGTCTTGGTTTCTGTTAACACAGCTGACTGAGAGGCCCTGTATTTCTAAATTTGTGTATCAGATTTTGGGGTTTAAGCACCATCAAGGGTTGAATGGTAGAAAAACGTCTTCTTAAATTCAGTATATAATTTCCACCTGATAAGATGTAGAATGAGAGCCAGTGTGGTATAGTGGTTATTCAGACCTCTGCTTGGACATGGAAATCCACTGAGGCCATTTCTGCACTAGACTGTTACAGCGCTATTATTCCACTTGCAACATCCTATGGAATCCTGGAGTTTGCAGTTTTGGGAGGGGCCTTGAGAATTCTCAGCCAGAACACTCTTTGGCTTCAGGAAACTACAAACCCCAGAATTCCACAGGAGGTTGAAAGTGGAATAATAGCTCTAGAACAGTGTAGAATGGAAATGGCCATTGTCTTTCTTGATCCAGCCTGCAGTTCTGTTTTCAGTGAAGCCTTCAGATTTCCAACCCTCACTAATTTTGACAAACCTATTAGTTTTGATGGTGTGAAAATGCAGTAGAAGTCTTCAAGCCACAAAGTCAGAATAGTTGTGCTATGAATAGCATGGGCTTAAGGATTAGTGCTATTCAGGTTATGCTATACATATGTCACTACTCTTATCAATGGCTCCTCCACTCTAGGATGGTTTGCTCCAGAGCTTTAAAAACTACTTCTTTGGATTATAATTCCCCCAGTTTCCTATCTAGTAAAGTCAGTGGCAGATGTCTAATTAACGGGATGACAAACAGGACAGTAAACAAGGGGTCCAGTGAGAATCAACTGGGATTTAAATCATGCTAAAGACTAGCGCCATTTCTGCACTACACTGTTGTAGTGCTATTATTCCACTTTCAACATCCTATGGAATCCTGGGACTTGCAGTTTAGGGAGGGGCATTTAGAATTCTAATCCAGAGATCTCTTTGGCCTCAGTAAACTACAAGCCCCAGAATTCGACAGGAAGTTGAAAGTGGAATAATAGCACTGTAACAGTGTAGTGTGGAAATTATCTAGGCCTCACTCATAGCTTTGTGCTGCCTGGCTGGTAATAAAGATGGGCTTCCTCTCCTATTCCATGTACAAAAAGCAAGTTGGATTGGCAGCTGAATCACTGTCCAGCTAGGAGACCCCATCTCAAGACCTTCCTGAGAGCTAGGAGCACAAAGATATAGAACTGGCATTTTTCAACATAAACTTCTCAAATTCAAGCGAATAGAGGGTTCTCAAAACAACTGTCACCACCAAGAGTTTGAGCTGAGCATTATTGTTAGTATTTGTTTTAACACGCCAGTCAGGAGATTGTGCCTTTCTTCATCTAGTGAACTTTACCTGCTTATGGATTTGTTTGCTCAGTTGTATCTTCAGCTACAGGCAGATGATAGCATTCATTCTTCACCTGTTCCTTCATGGGTGGAAAATGCAATGATAAAAGGACATTGCTTTTCTTGGTCAGGACTGGCCCTACCATTAGGCAAGGTGAGGCAGTCACCTCAAGCAGCCAGTTGTAGGTGTCATGATAGCTGAATGATTTGCTGCCCTCTCTCATTTGTTATGGTTGCATTCCTCCTGCCTGGAAAGGAGAGAGGTGCTTGCAAGGATTCTCTGTCCCAGGCGCCAAAATAACTTGGCTGGCAGTGAGCGCTGTGCACTGTTGACTTGGGGAGGCTGGGTAGGTGTTCCATTTGCTGTGCTGCCTTAGGCAGCAAAATGTCTTGGCCCATCCCTGCTCAGTGCTCATGTTTACCCCATTGTTGACTCTGGTCAAACAGAAGAAGCTAAGCTTTTAGGAGGGACTTGCTATATGGTAATCAGCAGGAAATAACTGCCTGTACCTTTTGCTGTAAAAAGCTATGCTGACTGGTTTCCAGACATAAGATTGCTGTTTAAGGTACAGGAACAGGCCATGCATGCCTCTACAGGTTTGTTTGTCAAGGGCGAAAGTAAAAGTGGATCCCCCCCCCTTTAGAGTTGAGGAGAGGGGGGCTATTCCATAGACTGTTTTCCAAAGGTTTCCCTGGTCATCTGCCACATCTAAATATGACTCCCAGGGCATGCCATGTTCCTGCTGCCAAAGTGATGATGTCCGAGGAAAAATATGGGTGCTTCTTCACCCTTTTTCAGTTGCTGGCCTCGGCCCCTGTCCTTTTGACACCAACTGGGTGCACAGAAGCCTTGCAGATGAAGCTTCTCCTTCTGTGCGGATGGAGTAGTCAGAAAAGCTTCACTTGCGACATTTCTCAGAGCCCGGAAAAGCTCTCAGAATCCGTCAGCCAGGCTTGCCACTCATGGCTGTCAGAATCACCCCTAGCCAGCATGGTGGGCCATGGGCAATATCGTCCTGTACTGACTAGCGGGGGGTGGGAGTTATATTCTCATGCTACCTGAGAGATTCTGGGAGGTGTCATCCAAAAGGGAACTTTTCTAGTCTCTGCTTTGGCTGTACTGCATGAGGAGACCTAGCAGGCAAGGTGCAGAGAACAAATCCTAGTTTAGTGTCTTGTTTCTGAGCTCTATCAGACCTGAATGGTTTGACTGCATTCTCTGTTCTTGATAGCAGAAAGTCTTCCTTCCAGAAAACCAGGAAGAGAGACCTCACTCAAGATCTGAGATGAGAGATTCTCCACAGAGACTACACATGCAGAAAATATATGGAGCTCGGGGAGGGGGCAGCCCTCCACACAAGGGCTGTTCAGAAGTTCTCTAGAAGGGGAGGCAGACCAAGCTAGGCATGTGGCTGAGACAAAAGGGAGAATTAGCAGCAACTAGCAGGCTGCCTTACCAGGACTGAGGCACTCACATCTTTCTTAGTATGGATATGTCAGTGTGGTGCCACTTCCACATAGTAATCCACTCCTTTGTTTTCTTTCCATATCTTTACAGAAACTAGTGGCTGGTTTTACAGCTCCCTTCTCTCCTTTTTGTTCCATGCTTCCCCACACCAACCTACCACCATTTGTGCCAAAAACTCACAAGGACTCGTCCTTCTAGTCTGTTTTCATACCTTTATTAAATTTATTAAAATTATTTTCCTCTTCCCTTTTGCCCTGAAATCTCTAAGCAGCAAATAGATAAAACAATATAGACAATGAGTAATGTAAATAAGATGAAAACATGTTATCTAGTAGCAACATTGAGTCCTGGAATATGGGAATAACAGTTCCTCTAAGCATGGACAGAGTACCTTTCCGTCAGGATACCAGCTGTAAGGGCCAAGCCCACAATCCTTCTAGCAGGGTGGCTGAGTGGTTGAAATGTGACACAATCAAGGCCCTTCTTAGTCCTGCGTAGCCATGCAGTAGACTCTTACCCACATCATAGGGTTGTGTGAAATGGGAGTGAGAATCTTGTATATAATTTTGAGCTCCCTGGAGGAAAGGCAGGACATATATATAATAAAATAAACCTTTTCCCTTCCCAAAGATAGCCACTCCTAGTTTCCTGTCCAGGAGTAGCCAAAAATAATATTCTTATTATCATTTCTTCTTTCAGCTCCTCCGCAACTTACTAAAACAGCAGAAGAAATCATTTCTCATGAATGCTTTGATGTTTTATCAACAAACATTTTGAGGAGTAGCCATGTTGGCCATGTAGCAAACACAAAAAATTCCAAAATCCACAAAATAGTGAAAACTTTTTTTGGCCAACCAAAATGCACAAATGCATCATGCAAGTTTTTGAAGCTCCACTGGCTTCTTCATCAAGCAAAAGATGTTAAAACATCATACAGGAGAAATGTTCTTCCCCCGTATGATTTTTTTTAAACATGTTTTGCCTGATGAAGAAGCCAGTGGAGCTTTGAAAGCTTGCATGTTATGGATTTTGGATTGTGTTGTATTTTGATATTTTATCAGTTATGACCACTTTAGGGGGCCAGGAGGCTGCCCTAGGAGCAGCCCTATAACATTAACCTGAGCTGCAAGTGTGGTGCGTTGGAAGGGGTGATGTCAGCCCACAATTTTCTCTAGGAAAGGAGGGGGCAGACTTGTGGGTTTTGTTTATAAGTAGCTTTGAGAGAATTTATAGCCAGATATCTCAAGGCGTCAGGTGCTTTATTAACCTCCTGCTTGAGAGACTCTGGGACCATTTCTGCACTAGTCTGCCCCTCCCTAAACTGCAAACCCCAGGATTCCATAGGATGTTGAAAGTGGAATGATAGCGCTATAACAGTCTAGTGCAGAAATGGCTTGGGACTGACTTAACGTCTCCTTATCCCTCTTTATGCATGCTTCATGGGGAATGATTTCACTGGTAAATGAGATGGAGGTGGAGCATCCAACCTGTTTAGTGGCTTTTTTTCTCCTACTGCCACAACTACAGCAGCAATCCCAAGGAACAAGCAGATATTCCAAGGAACAAGCATAGTTGACAAATTAGTTTTAACAGTGCAAATGCACTCCCAGCAGAAACCGCAGAAAACTGAACGTCCAGGCCCCAGGCTGAATCCAGGAGTATACCCAAAGTGTGAACTGGTATTTTCAGAGGTAGTGTAATCCCATCCAACACAGGCTGAATCCCTGTTCCCTGATTAACTAAACTTTCCCTTCCAACTGATCAGGAACGTCTTTGTCCTGTCAGGATTAAGCTTCAGTTGTTTATCTTTATTCAGTCTGTTACTGTCAAAAGGAAATGGTTTAGGACCAAAACAGCTTCCTTGGATAGTGGTGAAAAGTAGAACTGGGTATCATCAGCATACAGATGACACCAAACCCCCAAATTTCCAAATAACCTTTCCTAACAGTTTCATTTTTATGTTGAATAGCATGGATGACAAAACCAGGCTCTGAGAGACCCCTTGAGGCTATGGCCTGAGTGTTGAAAAGGACCCCCCCCAGCACCATCTTCCAAGTTTGCCCTTCCAGAAAGGGTAGGAACCACTGTAGAAACAGTGCCTTCAAGTCTGATTCCAGACAGGCAGCCCTGAAGAATTCCATGGTCAGTGGTATCAAAAGCTGTTGAGCCTTCTAGCAGAACCATCAAGAACGCATTCCTTTTGACCAGTTCACTGCTGTGGGGAGGACTGAGGCAGAGAATGGAAGAGAGGAGGAACTTCCTTTCCTTAGAGGCATATATTTGAACTGTCAGTTCAGGCAGCACATAAGCAGCACAATCTGAGGCTCTGGATTAAAACTGAGAGAGGGAGAAAGTATAACCACCTCATTTCACAATAAACACACTCTGCTAATTTCTACTCGTCCCTTTGTTTGAGGGTTATGTCTTGGGCCACTAAGAAGTTGAAAACCCTGATCCTCCCCCTACCTCACCACTTTTCCTATTTATTTTTTAAGATGAGGTTGCAGTCTAGTACTTGTTTTCACAGGTAGCAGATTTCCTTAAAGAAAGACAGGAGAGTTTACTCCTGAGAAATACATAGCTGAGATTGCCGCATGGATGTTTCTTTCTAGGCACAGTAGTAGCCTCAAGGAAGATGTGGCTTGTGGGGTTTGTTAGGGTAACAGCTGCTGTTAAACCACTGAAGCCAGAGTTGGGCCGAGATTTTATGCTGCCTGTGGCATAGTAGTCCAGCCACCCAACCCCACTGAGTTGCATGGTACCCAAAGCCAACCAAATTAATCTGGCACGAGCCAGAAAATACTTGAAGCCTGTCTCCTCATCTCTAGCAGTGGAAACACAAAAATAACAAATAGCCAACACTTTTCTAGGGAAGTTCAAAGAGAGCCAGTATGGTATAGTGGATTTAATGCTGAACTAGGAGTCTGAGAGACTGGAGTTCAAATTCGCCCCTTAACCCATCTCTTGGGCAAGTCATTGTCTCTCTGCCTCAGAGGAAGGCAATGGCAAGCCCACTCGATGCATAAACCTTGCCAAGAAGTTCCTAGAGGAGAATCACCATAAGTCTGAGTTGACTGGGAAATATATAGTAAAAACAATAAAAAAACAAGTAAAAACAAAATAATCCGCACTGTTGTGACACTAAACATCTACTGCCTGTGTGTCTTCCTTACCTTGCTTGACATAGAGCTGGTTCCTGAGACAATGTTTAGTTTGCAGATTTCAACTCTGACTAAAAACCCTCAGCTTTGCAGATAGAGAGGAAGAGAAATGGGTGGGGAAAGGAGATGATAAAACTGTAATCAGTGAACTCAGATGAAGAGGAGGAGTGCCAAGGTAATTTGTGATTTGGAGGTCAAGGTCAAGGAAGACTTTCTGTATCTCATAACGTCCTTTGTGCTCCAGAGGAGTGGGAAGGATCCAGGGCGCCATTCACACTGCACAATTACAGTGCTGTGCTTCCACTTTGAATGCCTTGGTTGCATCCTACAGAGTCCTGGGATTTGCAGTTCAAGGAGTTAGGGGCCTTTAGAATTTTCTGCCAGAGGGCTCCTCTGGTGCCTCTGACCAAACTTACCAACCTCAGGATTCCACAGGATGCAGCCACAGCAGTTAGAGTGGAAGAGCAGGGCTATGATTGTGTAGAGCAGAGGTTCTTAACCTTTTCTTTACTGGGGACCCCCTGTAAGTATAATTTGTTGCCAAGGACCCCTAAGTCTTAACTCAAGATTTAAATATTTAAACTTAGATTTAAATATTCAATTATTTATTTATTTATTTATTTATTTATTTATTTATTTATTTATTTATGGCTTCTGGAGACTAGGATTCAAATCCCCACTCAGACACTGGATGACCTTGGGCAAATCACATTCTCTCAGCCTCTGAGGAAGGCAAAGGCAAACCCCTCTGAACAGATCTTGCCACCACACACACACACAAAAATTGTGATAGGGTCACCTTAGGGTTGCTATAACTCACAAGTGACTTGAAGGTACACAACAACAAAGTGCCACTGACTAATTGCCATTTGAACGTTTTAGTTTGAATTTGATTCTTGAGGAGGCAGAGCAATAGTGAATAAGGAAAATTAATCAATGTAGAATAATTCATTTGGAGATAAAAATGGATTGGTGGGAAACTAACTGAATAACATTTGGAGTGAGCTGGGGTGGGGTACAATTATTTGAAGGAATTGTTCACGGCAAATTGGATGGAAAGGGAGTTGGCTTGCTTTTTGTGAAGTCTCAACTGGAGAAATGATTTTTCAGTGTGCATCTATCCATTTAAATTACCATAAACACATTTGTGTCCTCTTTTCTAGCTGCACATGTCTTCTGTTTTGGCAGTGCACACATAGCCACCCTAACCTGGAGCCAACCATGGCAACACGCCCTGCAAATTTCCTTGAAAAAGGCAAATAAAGCAGCTGTTAAATAAGAGATGTGTTTTATTGGCTTTATCCTTCTGAATATTTGATTTAAGCAGTCCAAATACCTACTAATGCAAGGCAATGCTAAGGATGTTTATTCAGAAGTATTTCCTCTTCTTATTGTACAGTATTATCTTTTAAGTATATGTAGAAGTGCAACCTTACTGGATGTATTTCTGTCCACCTCAGCCCTGTCCTTTGAATTAGTCAAAAAGACTAGTAGAATTAGATTGACAGTAGTTGTACACTAAACCTAAATCACAACATGAATTTTATATGTTTTCTTTACATGTTTTCCAAGATTGACTGTTCCATCTAAGGAACACTGTTTTAGCCGTAAGGAGTAAATGCTTTCCATCTTTTACCTAAACGAAAGTTGATTTAAATAAATGCTTCTTAAGCTTTCCGATGTGGGGGTGGGATTTGTGCAAGAGACAAATACATAGGTGTGCCTGTTGGTTACAATTGTTTCTTTCTTTCTTGGACACTACAGGACTGACAACTTATGGTTTGTGGGCTTGTACCATTCTATGGACCACCAAACTGAGTAGCACTAAATTAACTCCTTTTGCAACCTGATGTGATTCTTGTCTACGCAAATAGGGCCTATTCATAAGTATATATAGGATTATAATGTTAATCTTAAAATGATTGATGATGATGATGATGATGACTTCCAAACCACTTTTAACTACGGATACTAATGGAAAACTTAAATATCAAAAAGTATAAAAATCCTTAAACATTAACCAAAATTTAAAAAAAAACACTACCAAGATTCAGGGGCTGAATCCTGCAGGAATTCTTCTCCTGAACGAACCCACTAAGCAAACAGGAGCTGTTTGGGGCAGGTTCAAAGCTACATGCGAAGGCTAAAACTTTTCATTTTGAAGCTTCATGCCTCATCTTGTATTTGCATTCAGGGCTGACTCTGCTGTCCCCCAGCATCTACTGTCTGAGGACTTGCTTCACTAGACAGGGCCTATTCTTCCTGCCTTGACTTTCAGTTCTTGAATGCACACACAGTTTTGTTCTTGTGTTATGAAGTGCTACATCTTGAGGGATCCCAGTGAGCCCAATGGTGGGTTGGAAATAGAAATATCAAGCATAGCCATCAAGTTTAAAGATAGATTCCACTCAGTTTATTTTCCATGCTGTTCTTTCTCCTCCAAGCACAGTGAATTAATCCTCCAGGCACAGATGGGGAATTCTGGGAAAACTATATGGAATGGAATGGAAATTTTTCCAAAATTATCGTTGCCTGTGTTGTCCTACTCCAACCATATTAAATGTACTGAATATAAGGTATGAATGTTTAGTTGTTCTTCTGAGGAGGCAAGCATTGACAAACCCTACTGGTCAGAGGAACAGACTAACTCATGAACTCATGGCTTGTTTCTGTTTCACAAAATCTCTTGCGTCTCAGTCAGTAACAAGGACAAATAGTAATAAGACAAAATGCAATTATGTGGCCTGTGCCCACATCCTTTAGTGAAATAAAATGTTCAAGCAGTGGTGCTGAATCAGATTTTCTCATCTTCAAGTAGAACTCATAAGTAATGTGGGAAGTGAGTGAGTAAAGCTGAAGGTACTACGGTTATATCTCAACAAAGGAAGTTTTAGTGTCGATGTAAGATATATCGGATGCAGCTTTCTTTAGATATGTATCCTTTAAAAAATGGTGTTAAAATGTAGTCATATTTTGGTTAGATATAAGGGAAGAATATGCTGTTCGTTTTACTTTGTCACAAATATTCCAGTATAATAATTTCCACATAAAGCTTTGAAAGTTTTTGAATATAACATTTAAACCAAACATGCTGAATCAGATAACATTAGTCACTGCACTCGAAAATTTTCCAGTTCTTTTTTTCTTGAAAACCTGGACCACTGCTTCCAGACAACAGAAAAAAAGGTGCAGTGCCAGTCTTCCCTTTCAAACAAATGTCATTAAAATAGATAAACGTTTCTGCTACCTCTCGGGGCTGGCACTCTTATCAAGCTGGTAAACTGGAGCAAATCAAAGTGGAAGTAGCTCAGAACCAAGCCAGACATGACGCGATGGAATTCTGTAGATTTTTTTTTAATCTACTGTAAATGGCGGCTGGGGAGGAGACAACCCAAATCCAGAGCATAGTGGGAAGAAGGCTTGTTGTTCCCACTGTACTTTCTGTATTCTGCTCCCCTTGCTTCCCGCACCAAGACATACATGGATGCTGTTTCCCTCAGGAGGGACTCTTCAGTGGGAAGTTTCCACTCTAAGCAAATAGCAGCCATGGTGGTGAGGGAAAAATTGGTCTGGGTTAGAATTGTGGTATTGGTGCAGAGGAAGAAATGAAGACTCTTTTCTGCCTTCCATCATCATCGTCGTCATTCCAGTCTAGATTCTCTTGACTTAATTATAGGCATTCATGCATTACTTCAGCTTTCCCCAACCTAGTGCATTCCAGATGTTAAAACATTGCAACTCCCATCATCTCTAGATAGCATAGCATCTGGAAGACATCATGTTGGGGAGGCAGCATTATTTGTTTGCAAGGCTTTCTTAGTAGCTGCTTCGAGGCTTTAGACTTCTTTACTGAAGGAGAGGGAGTAGGCTGGCCTTCTCCTTGTTGTCTTTCCACCACCAAGCAAAGACTTTTTCATTCAGGGAAGTCTTTGACAATTAAATTAAGGTGAAGGGAATTTAAATTGTTAGATCCTGTTGTTGTTGCTGCTGTTGTTATTGTTATCGTTAGCATCCTCATCCTCATCATTATTGAAGTAATTTTAATTGATTCTACATTTTAAATAATTGTTATTTGTTTTACTTGATCCTATCATTGAGCTCCATTCCTTGATAGAAATGTGGGCCGTTGTTATTGTTGTTTCTCTTGTTATTGCTCTTACTAACTTTTGTGAGAACCTGCCCTTCCTGCCCAAAATGACACTTAAGTCAGCTCACAGATTAAAACAAGTACAGTTATAATTCAAATGTAATGAAAGATCAACATTTTATTGGTCAACTTTGACTGATGGTGATCCTATGCATGAGATAGCTCCAAGTCATGCTATTATCAACAGCCCTGCCCAGGTCTTGCAAATGCACGCTGCGGCTTCCTCAGTTGAGTCTATCCACTTGTAACGTGATCTTCCTCCTTTCTTACTGCCTTCTACCTTGGGCAAGCATTATGCTTATCTGGACCTCCGTGGCATCAGGCACTGTGAGGGAGGGCAACCATTTGATGGTCTCCACTGTTTCTAGTGGCTGGCGCCCTGTGATAGGTCACATCATATAACAGGGCTGGAAGAGGAAACTATTTAAACCTGATTGCCCTTGCACAAACTCCTTTTGAATCTCTTTTCCTACTGACTTCTACCTTTCCAAGCATTATTTCTTTGTCTAGTGAGTCATGTCGTCTCATGATGTGTCCAAAATAGGACAGCCTCACTGTAGTTATCTTGGCTTCTAGGGAGAGTTCAGGCTTAATTGCCATTTATGTGTCTTGGATATCACAGAACTCTCCTCTGGCACCAAATTTCAGATGAGTCCATTTTCTTCTTATGCACTTTCTTCATCTTCCTGATTTCACAACCATACACAGAAACTAGGAATATATAAAAATGGAATTAAACTGTTAATAACACTAAAAACAATTTAAAATGTCCAGTTGTTAAAAAGCAGCTTAAAAATGCTGCAGTTAAAACAGTACAGCACACTCTTCAAAGCCCTAAGTCCAAGAAAGAAACACAGAAAGGAGATACCTGGTTTGGCTCACAGTCTGTGCCTGAGTAAATGGGTGTTTCAGAGGGACAAGCCCACAAAGGGAGGCACTTTGTAAGGCTGGTAGTCCCTCAGACTTCTTAGCCATGCCTCTCCCCTGGACATCTGCTACGCGTCTGGAGGCTTCCTACCTCCCTGAGGAGCTGCCAGCCTTATCTGGCCCACATTTTGGCCAGGAAGGACCTGCAGAAGCTGTTGTCTTTATTTGAGGAGCAATAGGAGCAGGAGAACATCATTTGAGGAATCATTTGAGTTGGCTCTCCATCCTGCCTTTGCCTACCGCAAATGGGATAATTCCCTGCTTCCAGGTTAGGAGGATGCAGGGGGAGAGAAAGGAGACATGTACCTAACTCTCATTTTTACTAGAGTTCCTTTGTTAGTGAGTTTTCTTTCAGCCTTTCCTAGAAGCCTGGGAAAGAGCCTTATTTCCTGGAGCGTGGGATATTGGAACGAGGCCTGTTCCCATCATTACACTGTGACGGAAGATGCTAAATCAGAATCTGCTCTGGTGTTTCCAGAGAATCTGTGGATCCATCCTCCTGACACTTGAAACTGCAGTGTATACTCGTTCATTGCTGACAGACATTCTTGCTTAGGTACTGAAAGGTTCAGCAGAGGCAATACCCATTTTCCTCTTACAAATCATGAAATATGTAGAGGCTGGGGAGACCCTCTGGCGCTGAGTGAAACACACCTGCTGTGCAAGTCAATCAGTATGTCAGCAATCCGTGATTCATCATGACCACTGGGTGGCAACAGTCCCTTTCCTTCCAGATTTTGGGGGTAGGGTTGGTAAACCCTGTAACTGGGCTGGACAACTGCAGAGGAGGTGGGGAGGGCACTTTTCTCCCCCACAGCAGCCTCCACTGCCACACCCAGTGCAACTGGAAGTGATGTCTTACCAATTCTAGTTTTAACTTCAGCCTTTTTTTTTCTTGTTTGTTTGGATTTGGGGAGTATGTGGGGGGACTGTGAGAAAACCACTGTGCCTTACGGTTGTTTTCAGCCATGGGGAGGCATGTTAAAAAAAACCTGCCTGACAAAGAATTTAATTGAGGTGGATGGGTCTGGGGGGTTCAGAGGACTTTAGAGGCCACCCTTTGGGACCCCAAGGGTACATTTGCCCAGAATTTGCATGGCCCAGCCGTATGCTTTAAACCAAGTAGCTACTTCTTCCAGAGATGTGGTTTTAAAACAGTGGTCCTGCAGTGGTTTTTCACTTCAGCATGCAGAATCCCCAAGAGCTGGCCAAGTTGACAGGGGCTTTGGGGAACTGAAGTCCAAAATCAGTGGAACACCAATGTTTGAAAATCATTGTCCTAGAGAAAAGCTACTGTTATGTGTAGGAAGGAGAGTTGGGAACTGGAAAAAAAGATTAACAGTCATCTCAAATTGTCCCTTTCACAACGTTTTATTTCCCTTCTAGGAAAAAACCTGTGAATATGTGCATGCAATGTGTTCATGAAAGAGAAAAATCTTGTTCCACAGTATGAAATGCATACTGAACACACATTCAATGTCCTGTGCCCCCACCTCATAAAAAAGGAAATATAATTGTGCAAAGTTTCTCTTCCTGTTACCAATCATGGTACTTGATGTGGGTGACAACATGGACTCATTAAGGCAAAAGAATGGGAGTAACTGGTTACTCAAGGATCAAGGTCTGTAAAAACTTCTGGAGAGCTACATTTTCTCCAACTTTGGTAATGTTCATAAAATAGCCCTAGGTAGGTCTACTCAAAAGTAAGTTCATTGGGTTCAGTGGGGCTTATTGCCAGGTAAATGTTTTCAGGACCCTTAGGGGTTCAGTTTCCTACTCAAAAACAGGTCATACCAGACTAATTTTATCTCTTTTTATGATAGAATTACAAGCTTGATAGAGGAAGGGAATGATGTGGAGGTAGCATATCTTGATTTCAGTAAGGCCTTTGACAAAGTTCCCCATGACATTCTTGCAAAGAAGCTGGTAAAATGCGGTCTGGACAGGGCTATTGTTAGGTGGATTTGTTTTGGTTGACTGACCGAGCCCAAAGGGTGCTCACCAATGGCTTCTCTTCATCCTGGAGAGAAGTGACTAGTGGGGTGCCACAGGGTTCTGTCCTGGGCCCAGTGCTAGTCAACATCTTCATCAATGATTTGGATAAGGGAATAGAGGGCATTCTTGTCACATTTGCAGATGACACCAAATTGGGAGGGATAACTAATACCCCAGAGGACAGGATCAAATTTCAAAATGACCTTGACAGATTAAAGAGCTGGGCCAAAGTTAACAAAATCAGTTTCAACAGAGAAAAATGTAAGGTCCTACACCTAGGCAGAAAAAATGGAATGCACAAATATAGGATGGGGGACACGTGGCTGGCTAACAGCACGTGTGAAAGGGATCTAGGAGTCTTGGTGGACCACAAGCTGAACATGAGTCAGCAGTGTGATGCAGCAGCCAAGAAAGTCAACACAATTCTTGGCTGCATCAATAGGAGTATGGTGTTCAGTCAAGAGAGGTAATGATACCATTCTATTCTGCTTTGGTTAGACCTCATCTGGAATACTGTGTCCAGTTCTGGGCATCTCAGTTCAAGAAGGATATCGACAAGCTGGAGCGTGTCCAGAGGAGGGCAACCAAAATGGTGAAGGGTCTGGAAGCCATGTCCTACGAAGGGCGGCTTAGGGAGCTGGGTATGTTTAGTGTGCAGAAGAGAAGATTAAGAGGGGACATGATAGCCATGTTTAAATATTTGAAGGGATGTCATGTCGAGGAGGGAGCGGGCTTATTTTCCCCTGCTCCAGAGATTAGGACAAGGAGCAATGGATTCAAGCTGCAGGAAAGGAGATTCTACCTGAACCTCAGGAATAACCTCCTGATGGTCAGAGCTGTCCGGCAGTGGAATCTGCTGCCTCAATGGAGTGTGGTGGAGTCTCCTTCTTTGGAGGTTTTTAAGCAGAGGCTGGATGGCCATCTGTTGGGAGTGCTTTGATGTGTGTTCTTGCATAGCAGAGGGCTGGACTGGATGGCCTCTGGGATCTTTCCGGACTCTGTGATTCTATGATTCCCTGCTTGGCCATGGAAACCCACTGGGTGACCTTGGATGCATCGCACACTCAGCCCCAGGAAACCTTGTGATAGATTGGCCACCATAAGTCGGAAAATGATTTGAAGGCATGCAACAGCAGCAGGTTAAGTAAAACATGATGTAAATAAATTGTAGACGAACCCAAATTGTGATCCACAGTGCCACCCTTATTGCTGCTGTAGACCAACATAGAGATGTAGCAATCTGTAGGCTTATACTTTGGGCTTCAAAAAGTTACTTTTTAAAACTATAATAATGCCCCAGATAGCTTGGGCTGGCAGATTCTGGGAGTTGTAGTCCAAAATGGGGACTCTTCAAAGCTTGGCCTATACTACAGTGATTTTGTTTTTCTTTTGTCCCCGCACAGACAGGTTTGCATGTTGTAAAATCCCTGGGCATGCTTCAGGGTTCATAAGGGGCTTCCAGGCCTCATGTAAACCCAGAAGACAACTTAAAACTTTCTTATTGCTTCTCTTGAACCTGCACATTGCTGGAGAACATTGGCACTGATGCACCAGTTGTTTTTCAGAGAAGCTTCCCCAACTATTACAGATCTCATTAAGGAGCCCTGTGGTGTTTCTAAGCAATTTCAGGATTCCCTGGAACTTAATTAACATTGGCTTTCTATCCAGGGTAACGCATAGTAACAGAAATTGCCCACTAGAGGGCAGAACAATCTCATTTGTGAAAGTATCCCATCTGATGGAATGGATTGTAGTCTTTCTACAATGGTAGAAAGTGAAAGCTTAACCTCAAAATAAAACTGCTCTTTAAGGTGTTGGTTTTGCTGCAACAAACGAACACAGCTCCCCTTCTGGAAGCATACCCTCCTGTCAGCGCTAAGTTGAAATTTGCCTCTGCACTGTAATGGCTTACCTTCCAAATTAATTCTGGATGGACATCCTCCATGATATGACCTTTTGACTTTGCTTGCCCATGTTGTGTGCCCACTTTGTCCAGTTTAGGCAACAGCAACACAGTATCAGCAACATAATTCCCACCTGTTGTCTTTTTATGGGGGTCTGCTTTAGGATTCTGCCATGCCCAACACTTTCACCAATTATTTTTCGGACAATGGAGCTTGTATCCTGGGGTTAAACAATTCAGCCTGATAGTATACTGACTGTTTTTGGAGATCAGGATAAGCCAAGGTATAGTTTGTTCAAAGATGGCTTGTTGTGATGTTCAAATATACCTTGTCTAGCCAGCCACAGACCACAGTCTGAAGCCATACTTTGTTGGCTTATGAACTCCAGCTTGTTTCAATCATGGCTTATCATGATGTCCAGCAACCATGGCTTGTCCGTGACTTCTTTCCCTAGGTGAACGCTCTGCAACAGAAGTGGGAAAGAAACAAATCAGAAATGGGAAACCAAGCCACAGTTTATTTGGCTATCTGCCATGGAATCTATCACTTTAAGAAACAAACCATGGGTAACCACTAAGCATGGATTAGTGTGACATGCAGACATTCGCCTATTACTTACCTATTGATTGATTGATCAGTTTATTTTTATTTTTCCTGGCTGTTTCACCAACATATGTCTCTGAGCAGCCCTCAGAAGAAAGAACTGAGCAGTTTCTGCTGACACAGTCAACTGGGGGTTGTTGGAGCTGAAGATGTGATTGGCTCTTATGTGTGACTTTTGGGTATGTACAGTTGTACTGGGTACAGAAGGATGGTCCCAAGATTCCCAAATCTGTGAGTTTCTGCTCCTGAGATTTATACTTTTCTGGTCCTGTAATTGAAGAGTGGAGTGACAGCAGAAAATTATCCTCCTTCTTGATGTTTCTTCCCTTATTTCTGCTTTTTTTCAGCCATCTCTTCTCCAATTAACTTTTCACAAGGGAGTAAGAAAGAAATGGCTCATGAAAGCAATAAATAAAAAACTGTATTAAGTATACACGATACAGTTTGGGTTTCCATTGTATGAAAGAGAGCCAGAGTGCTAAAGCAGTTTGAGTCCTCTACTAGGACTGGGAGACAGGATTCAAATCCTGCTTAGCCATGGAAACACACTGCGTGATTGTGGGCAAATTACCCTTTCTCAAGTCAGAGAAGGGCAATGTCAAATGCCCTCTGACCAAATCTTGCCACCCAAAATCCATGATAGGATCACTTTAGAGCTTGCAGAAGTCAGAAACCATTTGAAGGCATATGAGAATAGCAACAACAATGTATGGGAGGCCTTGGATTTTCTGTGTGACAGTCCTCCTTTACCTACAGCGTAGGCTACCTGATAATTTGTAACAGTGAGGACTTAGGCTTCACCACATCATGATGATGATGGAGAGGGGAGAAGGGGAACTATCTGCTTCCAGGTCCCTCCCAGAGTTTCCTCATTATGTGACTCCTAAAGTAAGCCAAGCCCAGAGGACCACTCCCTCTCAGGCATTCTGGAAAACAGGGCTGGCCTAGTTACATCCAGCATCTGTTGGAGGGGAGAGGCAAAGAATGTGTTTTTGGATTTGGGCCAGGTGCTTGGGCAGCCAGAAGGGATAACCAAGAGTAGAGGCACAGAACAGCAGCTGCCAGAATAACAAGAGCTGGACTTCATATGCACATACCCACGCTGGTGATCCCCTCATCTTCCCCTCAGTCAGGATCTTTTCTAGCTCTGCTTTTAATCTGTCAGAGTAAGAACTTGATATTGTTCAGCCATAACAGCATAAGGGCACCTTGGTGGGTGAAACTTGCAAAGCAAACAACTTTGCCAATCTGCAGCACTGGTTGGTCCTGCAACTTTATTCCAGGCACTGGAGTTATTCCAGACTGATATGCGTTTCTTGCTCCTGATTCAGCTAAGCTTAAAGTCCAACTAGGCTGAAAGGAGAAGACTGTGTATGTCCAAGCACAGAGCCAGGGAACATTACTTTTTGGACTACAGCTCCCAGAATCAATCAGGCAATAGGGTCATGGTTATGCTGGATGCCAGACAGAGGGAATTATAGTCCAAAAAGGTAACCTCTTGAAGTGAAATGTCATGAAGGATCACATTGGCACTGAACTTATTTACAGCTGTTAAATTTTAGCCAGAATTTGAAATCACTCTGAAACTGATGACAGATCCTGGTTAAAACTGAACCTTGGTTAACATTATCTGTTATGAGGTAGGCTATGACGTAAGACTTAACTGGGGTCAGAAGATTGCCAAAGGCCTGTTGTCCAGCTGTGATGTGGCTGCCCTGTGGATTTTGTGCTTATGCAAACAAGGGGACAACTAGATGAAATGAAAAACCTGTGATCCAGTCTTGTACAGTTGCTGGATTTAAATTGAAAGGCAACGGGGGTGGGCTCTACTGTTGGTGAGGGGGGATTTCTGAGCTATGCCCACCCACCTGAATTATCATTGCTGTTTGCCGCATACACAGCAATGGTTTAGGGAGTAGGGAGCAGATATTAGTTAAGAGGAAAGAATATTTTTTTTAAAAAACCTCCCTTAGCTCCAATTCCCACGTCTCCCAAGGTTGCTTTTAACTTTCCAAAGAAAAAGAAAGTGGGTGATAACATCAAGCTGTCTCCCCAGAGCTGGTAGTGGACGTGGAAGGGGGGGCTGGACAGAACTGCAGGAGGCCCAGAAGAATCCTCACTCTGCTGATGTTTGAAATGATGTCTCTGTGTGTCTTCAGATGGGGAGGCAGATGAGCATGGCCATTTTTCTCTGGGTATTTTAGAAAACAGGAAGGACTGGAAACTTGATGTTTTTATAACATGAGGGAGGCGACTGAAGTAATCAAGCAGCACCTTTGAAACTAACTGCTTTATTTTGCCATGAGCCTTTACAAAATGTGGTTCTCTTCATAAGGTCTCACAAAATGCAAACAGTTCTATTGCAACTGACATTGTTTGACACCGTTTGTGTTATCACATAGATCAAGTAATTGCCCAATTGTTTTCTGGAAAGTGAGGGGATTTTTTTGAACTATAAGTCCCAGAATCTCCCAGCCAGCATCTACCTATGCTTGCTTGGCGATTCTAGGAGTAATAGCCCAAAAAGTATTTTTTCTAGGCTCTGCTTCTGGAGAACCCTGATGCTTAGCAAGGTTCTAACCGCTGTCCTCGCTGCTGTTCTCCAGGTTTGTTGCAGAGAGTTTGGTTTTTGTAGTCCTTATGCCCACAGTGTTGAGTGCGTTGAGATTCCATCCCTTCCCACAGCCTTCTTAGGACACCTTGTTGCAACAGTGAGATGCATGTCCCCTATGACTAAATGACTTTTGCTGCATAGATTGGCAACTGCCTGCTATAACATCCCTGAAGATGAATGATGGAGTTGCTGGGGTGGCCCTCCGCTAAGGTCAAGATAAAACACTGCTTCATAAAGTTACTTTTTTTTTCTTAGACTATACCTGCCAGGACACCCATGCTGGCTGCAGGATTCTGGGAGCTGAAATCCAAAAGGGTAACTTCTCCAAGATTTGAAAAATGTTATTGATGTTTGGAGGATCTTCAAGACACTGTGGTGATCTGGCTCAGCAGAATCCAGCAGAAAGTTCTTCTGAGCATCCCTTTCTGAAGTGAATGAGACAGCTTACTTCCACCCTGTATTAATTAGCAGAAGGTGGAGGTGAAGAAGTAGAAAGTGCTCTTTAGATTTTCCTCCTGAAGCACCAAAGTGCTGTTAGCTGCTGGCACCAGTGTCCCTGTGCCTTTGGATGTGTGTTATTTTACATGGATATATTTCAGAGGAAGGGTCTGACACAACCACCTCTGAGTATTCCTTGCCTAAGAAAACTGTGAAATTCATGGGGTCACCATAAGTTGACAGGCAACTGGAAGGCACATATGAACACATTTCCTGCTTCTCTTACTTGGGCTCTAAGTAAGCTGTGACCACATGCACTAAGATAACCACCCTCCATTCAATCATTCTATCAGAAGAGAAGGGGCAGGGGAGTCTTGCTTCCATTTCCCTTGACTGATCCTGTAAGGCTTGAAGACAAACAACAGCTACTGTGACTTCTTTTCCTTTCCTCTCTCTTTATAGTGCAGCTGGATATCCATCCACGCTAATCAGCCAGACTGGAAGGTTTTAAGTTTTGCCTTTTCCAGGCCAGTGGAACTGAGAAGTGATGTGGCGGGGTGGGGGTATTGTGCTGAATCTTTACATCAGAGACACTCTGTTCCTTTATCTGCACGGGATTGCATGAGGAATCTCACATCCGCTTGAAAATGTGGCATTCTCAGAAACTCTCCTTTTATCTTAAGACTCAGAAAACATTTCTGATGGTTGTAGATTAATGTTCAAAAATATGTTGGTTTTGGTTGCTGCTAAATGCTGCAGTGTTCAAGGGCTGATATTTCTGGGCTCCTTGGGACTTGATGGGTCTATCTACAGTAGCCGTTTGATACCACTTTTAACTACCGTGATTCCATCCAGGGTGAGATATTTTCATCTCTTTTCAAGATTAGTCTAATGCTGCAGTTCAGAGGAGTTCTTTAGAAGAGATGTCTATGTACCTCACCAAACTACAGATCCCAAGATTCCATAGAATGGAGCCATGACACTCAAAGTGGCATCAGACTGCTATAACTGTGCCATGTACATACACTCAGCGCCTCTTTTATGTTCCTTTGCTGTGTAGTTCAGTGGCATAGATAAGAGCTTTCTAGGTGAGAAGTCTCTCAACAAACTACAGATTCCAGGATTCCACAGGATTGGGGCCATGGGAGTAGTCAGCTGATCGGAATGTATAACGCCAATGATGTAACCGTGCAGTGTAGATGCACTCTATATCCGCCTTTTCCCATATTTGTCTTCAAGTCACCAGGGTGCTTCTTTGATCAAAGCAGAAGTTTTGTGCAGTTTCAGACAAACTGCAGTAATCCTGTCTTATCTGTGGAGTATACTTTTCAAGACCTCTCGTGAATACCTGAAACCATGGATAGCACCAAACCATGTAACATCACAAAAAGTAGCCCTCTAGCTTCTCAGGGACCCCCCGAGAGGCTTCATACCACCAGATTGTATGAAGCCTCTTTATGCTCTCTGCAAAGCTAAGGGCTGCTTCCAGTGAAGCCAGACCCATTTCCTGTGGCTGTATTGGCAGAGGGGTGGTTAAAGTAGGGGGCAGGCAGCCAGGCAGGGAAGGTGCGAGTGGCAGGACCTGAAGCAGGCCATGTGAATGCCATTGCCCAGATGCTGGGGGACGGATTGGGGCAA
>CAOKZL010004345.1:0-34522 GCA_948472985.1 Iguana delicatissima
TATTAGTTTCTGGCCTCCCCAAGGTAGCCCCGAACTCTCCAGATATGTTTCCCTTTTGACCTGCGCTACAGCATTCTCTGCCGAGAGAGAGATCTAACATAGTGTGCCACATTTGGGACTCTGCCTCTGGTGGACAATTCTCTTTATCTGTATCCGTACTGCATTTCTGAGGGGTGCTTGGCGCCTCCATGTTCTCTCCGCAGGACTTGTCCGGGCATGCGAAAATGGCCGCTTCTCTCCCACGCTATCTCTCTCAAACGGCGTCTTCCTATTGGCCGGTTTGACGCACGTGATTCCGAGGGGTCCAAATCCGCCCCTATTGGTCGAGGGTGGTGGGCGGGCTCACACGACCCCGCTGGGCCAATGGCAACGCGCCTAGGGAATCGCCCCTGATTGGCCCGCGTGGATCCGAGGGGGTCACGTGGCTCCGCCGGGGCCCAATTAGAACCCGATTTAGAAATCGCCCCATTGGACGGCTGGGACCACGTGGGAGGGGCGGGGACACGGTCCATTCCGGATGTCCCACCCTAGCACTTCCGGGGGAGGGAGATTGACAGGTCATAAATCAATCACTTTTGACAGGTCATAAATCAATCACTTTTGACAGGTCATAAATCAATCAATCATGAGTCATCAATCATTTTTGACAGGAGCTACACAGCCCTACTACTTACTGTTCACATGCTGCTTGCAAAGTCTCTCAGTCAGCTTAGCCCTTCGCCTGCCCCTCTCAGCTCACTTTGGAAGCAGTGGACCCTTGCAAACGGTGCCAGATGAACCTGTAGTAGCTCGTCAAGCAACTGAGACCATCAGATTAGAGAGCAAAAGTTTATTTTACTGCGCAGAGATCTCAGTGGAATGAATTTCCAAAAGACTGAGAGCCCCGATTCAGATATCAGCATACATTTATACATTTCCAAAAGCCAGGTACAGGAAATGATTACTGTATGACCATATATGAAAAGTTTACAGGTTACAGAGGCCCCCTTTACAGTTTCAAAATGATGTATTTCGGTACCAAGGGAGTACTCTCCTTGGGTTACACTGACCTCAAAAACTCCCCAGGTTCCCTGCATAGCTAAGCGCATACCTAAGCCTTCTGATAAGATAAAGGATGCATCTGCTCGCCTTATTTTTCTCTATTTTTCTACTTAAGCAACAACTTCTACAATTTTACCCTTTCAAATCTCCATACGCAAGAAGGACTGATGAAAGAGCAGAACCTTTGTTGAATTAATGGAACTTGTCCTTAATTTGGAAGCATGAAAAGAACGAGTTGTCAGATAATGGAGCATCAAAAGATAGGGGCTTCCTATAATTAAACTACCAATAAGTGGAAATTAAAAGGAAAACCAAAACCAGAAAATCCAATACATTATGCTGTTTCTCCTTGAGCAGTCAGTCTTCCAAGGCCTGCAACAACAAAAGTCTGAGGCAGCCTTTGGAAAAATAACAAGGAAGATCCCAGTCTTACCTCTCTGAGTAGGGAGTTCTAGAGTTTTGGAGCAGCCACTGAGAAGGCCTTCGCCTGTGTTAACATCAGAAGTCCCTCTGGGGCTGGTGGAACTAAGAAAAAGGCCTCCCCAGAAGATTTCAAGACACAGGCAGGCTCATATGGGGAAATACAGTTTTTCAGGTAACCTTGACCTGAACAATATGGAGTCAGGTCCAGGTTTTTTGGTCCCTGAAGGAGGTGACAATTTCCCCTTTTGTCCCTTCCTAAATGCGTAATTGAAAATCTTGCTACCATATTCAAGGTGACAAAGGCCTATCCTGTTGATAAGTGTGCTATAGAGATTGAGAGGTTGACACCTACCATAAGTAATCATTCTTGGCAGGCTGAAGGAGCAATCCACAACATATGGGTTAACCCCTTGTGCCAACCTCATCAAGGCAGGACTTCACTAAAGTTCTAATCTGTTGAATCTGTTGCTTCCTGCACCACTCTGCCCTCAGTGTTCGGCCTTGCTAATCGGTCATGAATTTCCTTGCTCCCTTTTCTTTCTTTAAAATGTTTTTTAGAATTTAAAATAATGTTTAAATTGATTAGTATTAGTTTAGATAGCAAAGTAAAATTTTCTTCTTCTTCTTCTTTCTTCTCTGGAGGAAAAGAAAGTTTGGCAAAGACAAGCTTGTTTAATCATCTCTTATCCCACTTTTTTTGCAGCTCCTTTTAATATATCTCACTTTCTCTTTCTTCCTCCCATTTCCCTCCTTGTCCTCAGCTTCCTTCAATTGCTGCAAACTGAGTTTAAAGCGTGAAAGTAGTATGCACTCAGTTAACTAAAGAGAAGACGGAGGTGATGAGGTAAAATCATGCCCTTCCCAGAAGGTTCAGGCAAAAATAAACTGCTGCATCCTCTCCTAGCTTGTGAATTCTTCCTTCTTAATCATTTTGGCCATCTTGACCACGCTCTGATGTCACTTGGCCACATGTGTCTCAGTTTTCATCTGTGAAACACTGAAGGGAATGCACAGTCCCTATGTTTCAGGTAGGAGCCTTGAAATCCCAAGGCCTGGTATAGTCCCAACAGTCTGCCAGGGTCCTACTCTAACACTCAAACCACTATACGTTGCCTTACATTTTTTATTTTATTTTATTTTTATTTTTATGCCCTCTTTTCTCCCAGAATGAGACCCAAAGCAGCTTCCAAAAATAAGTTAAAAACATTAAAAACATATAAAATTATAAAAATCAGGATCATTCTTCTTTTCATAGCTCTTGAATTCTGAAAAAACATTGGAGGTTGTTATGCATGAATGTCTTATGATGGGCAAGACTTGGCTTGGCTGATGTTGGTCATTTAATTAGGAACACATTATCAGATCGGAGATTGTCCCTGGTAAACGAGGACAGGTGGAGCGTGCAAACCACATTCTACTCAATGCCATTGTTCCGTTGTTATGTAAGAACCCTTGGATAAAGGTTAGTGCCAACAATGACAACAACAAAAATAGAATGGCAGAGTTGTGCTGTCTCACCTTGCTGCAACCAGAAACAGAGAGTGTGTTTTGTTTTCTGGAACAACAGGAGGCAGTTGCAAATGTGATGACTTACAATTGGATACCCTAAAATGTTCTGGAGCAACAAGCCCCATTTATTCATTTGCGGAGAGACTTGAAAATCAGTGCTTGCCTGGTTCTGTCTGCGTTCCATTCCTTTGTGTTGTAATAGTTTTTAAAGGTGTTACCTCATGTTGTTACACACTGGGAATTGTCTCCAATGTTTTCCCCTTGATCACAGGAACTTTCAATATGAGGCTTTTACGAGCACCACATTTGTCTATATCTGGCAGTTTGATCAACCTTCAAAAGATTCAAAGAAGCTGTTGTATGTGCAGTCTACAATTTAGGCATATTCACAATTGGACATTCATGGACATTTGATTGGTGTAATTCTGAATGAAGTTGTTCTCACTGTATATCACAAAGGGGTATTTATATGTGAGATCCTTTAATTACTGTCCCTTGCACAGCTATTTGTCCAAAGGAATCTTGAATTCTCCAAAGACAGCAGAAGGAAAACACACAGGCATTTCACAGTTGGGGACCTTTCCAGGCTCACCCACAACTGCATAGACTACTCAGGGTGACCCATGTAGACCCAATATTTTAGGTTCGCCCCATGTGATTTTTGAGGGTTTGGGGGTAATCCTAACATGTTCAGAGTTGTAACTGCAATGAAAACACCTGGATTTGGGGGATGCCACGTGGTGGAGAAGTGAATGTAAAGGCTGGGATGGAACAAGACAGAACCCATAGTGAACAGGAAAAAGGACTAAAAGCTGGGATGTACATACTGGTACAAGGGAGAAGTAAGCAACTTAGCCAAGAAATTGAGTTAAGCCACCACTTTTTTAAAAAAATTAATATAATTTACCAGTTTGACTTGTTTGGAGTATTTTTCTTTTACATGACAAAGCTGCCTCTACTATTTGCTGAGAAGATTGGGTAGAAACGTCAGAATTAAAAAGCATTCACTAGCTAGTGGTACAAAATATAAGTGACAGCCAAGAAGGCAGGTCCCTGGCCTGTTCAGCCAATGCAAAAACGGGGAAATAGCAACTTTGGCAACAGGCCCAGTCCATTACATGGTTCAGAAGCAGGCAGTTAGTTCATGGCACTTCTGATATTGTTGGACTGTAACTCCTGTCTTCTCCACCATTGGTTATGTTGGCTAGGCCTAATGGCAGGTATAGTCCAACCACATATTCCTCAGCCCTGCTGAAGTTGGTAAAGGGCAAGTTGCAGACCTTTAACAAATGGTTCTATTCTAGAAGCAACTTCTGCTTCCCTTGGATGGGGTGGGCAAAGGGTGGGCTTTGTGTTGTATGCAGATCTCTGGTGATGGCTTTTGTGGCCTCCAGGAGTCAACAAATTGCCCCCATATACCATCTAGAAGGTGTATGGGGCATTTTTGCTCTATTTTGAGCCCACAGGGTCATTTTAGGCCCAGAAGAGGCATTTTTCTAAAGCAGGAAATGACATCTGATCACTTTTACTAACATCCCTAGTGCAGCAGAAGGAAAAAGGCTCAAGTCACAGAGGAAGGAGGATGTAGGAGTCAGTAGATTTTCTCTGTCTTTCCTTGCTAGTGCTGCATGACCTTGGAGAAAGCATAACTTCTAATGTAGTGCATCCATATGATTCCAGTCCTTGTTTGAACCAAGAGCCTTGCTGTGGAGACCAGGGGGAGGAGAGCTGGTTGGAGAACTGTAGGTGTGCCTAGGAAAACAACAAACTGCCCACGCATACTAGAAAGCGGCTTCAGAGGATTGGGAACTCTCTGGAGCATTGCTAGTCAACATGGTGGTCTAAAGACCAGTGCTGGTCCCTGAGCAATCTGCTGCTAGTCCCCAGTGAGCTTCCTGCAAAGAAAGAAACTTTTTAGCTAATCAACGTACCTATGGCACCAGTCCCTGGCATGGGGTGTGTGTGTGATTGCCATCCATCCACATTAGATAACTTAAGAAATACTCCTCTAGAGCAGGGTTTTGGCACTACAAAGGTCTAAAGTAGGAAGGAAGGTACCAATGACAGCAACATTTTGGATCTAGTCTTGCTATTGGATGTAGCACAGTGTTGGAATTGCATAAATAGAACAAAGGATGAGATCATTTTACTTCTCTAAATGGTGAATGTTAGGTATGTTGGCCTTGCACAGCAACTGTATGCCTCCAAAACGACAGCACAAGCCTCTGTGTAACCTCTGCCCAGTGTTTGGCCAAACTAGCATTGCTCGAAGAGTCAGAAGTGAAGAGTACCTCGAGAAAGATGAGATCTTGCTTGAAGCTTTGTCAGGACATGCCATCTCACAGAAGGCTCAGGTTCACTTTCACACTACACTCAGCACTCTACATCTGTGGGTTTAACATTCACGGGTTTGACCATTAGCCCCTCCCCACCTCAAGTGCTTCTTTTCCAAGAGAACCTTCCCTCACGGTGGCTCCGACCAGGCCGTACAGCCCTTTAAAAACCTGCCTCTGATCTTCCTCCTCCACCAGCCACTGCCTGGCCAGCTAAAGATAGCTTGCACCATGATTTCTCAGCACCACAACTCCTCCTGATGCCCCACACCCCACGAAGGAGATGGGTGAGGGAGGGGAAGTAAAGGGCCACCATGGCAACATATCCCCTTTTCCTCTCCTTTCCCTGACCCTGATTTCAACCCTGGATGCCTGCTGTGCCCACCATGCCTTGGCCCCATCCCACAGACACACACATTTTTATATTGCTGTGTTTTTCGCCCACTTTTGCAGGGGTCCCGAGCCCATAACTCTAGCAAATGCGGAGGGCCAACTGTTGTCCTTGCTTATTGGCCCAAGTATGGCTTTGAAGCAAAAAAGCTGATGCACTGCAATTCCTTCTGTGTGCTGTTTTGTTGCTTTTTGTCTTTTTACTGAATTTTCAAATGGGTAAATCGTATTCTTAAAACAGTTTTCTTCATGTTTTTATATGTTTTGGTCTGCATTTGTGTTATCTCTTGGAAGGTGGCTTGAGTCTCAGCAGTGGGAAAAAGGCAGGATACATGTTTGGTGATGGTAGTGCTATCATCACCCGTTGTAAGATGTGAGCTCAAGGTCAACAACACACCCTTGCACAAAGCAACTTCCTCTCCAAATTATTTATATAATCTCTTTCTCCAAATCAAAACAAACCCTAACAAGCACTGCTGGGCAAATATAAAACAGTACCTGCAGTCAGGTCAGCTGTATTCCTTCCATCTTAGGGGCATTAAGAGAACCTCCACAAGGCACACAATTGCGTTTAATGGTGGGAAGCTCTGGCAGACTAGTGGCAAACTGGTTTATGATACATGTTTTTAAGCATCCATGTCCATCAGCTCTTTCTCACCTGCAGATGACAACCTGTCCACTTGCATACACTTGCTGTTGCAGGACATCAACAAACCCAGTGTCTGTGCAAAATGTGAAAGTACAGTCACTTTAGTCTGAATTAGGGTTGATTTAGATGTCACTCCCCACTAACAGCTAAAAAGCGCTGCCACTTGAGAGTAATCAACGTAGGCCAAGCACTGGCTGGAGGATGTGGAACACTCTAGCTAGCAATATTACATAACCTAATGGGTAGCCAGCGTTAGCACTGGTGTACTAATATTATATGACTTTAGGCTGATTCATGCAGAAAAGACACTAAAATCTGCAAGCCTATTATTAACCACTGATACCACAGAAAGCCCCACTGACCTCAATGGCTCTTACTGCTGAGTAGATGCGTAAAGGACTGCACTCTTAAAACACTGTAGTTCTTTGCACTGATTACTTTTAAAGGAAAAACGTTTTTCTCAACCAATTAGAGTAGGCATAATCTCTAACATGGTAGTTTTTAAGTACTGTATTTGCCGGCATATAAAGACACACCCCTTTTTCAAATGTTATTTTCCAGGAAAAAAAAATGTTTTTTTTAGTATCAGTACATTTTTGATCTACTGTATTGTACTCTCTACAGTGTTGGTGTCCATTTGCCTTAGAAGTAGGAAGCAAAACACAACAGCACTTGTCTGCTGTATTTTCTATATGGCACCAAGCCAAACTGGAAGGGAAGGGGGGAATCTCAGGTGAGACCTCCTGCCCACTGCATTTTATTTCTCCATCCACATCCATTTGGCCTTGCAGTTCTCCCTGCCAAGACAAAACAGATGGGCATGGGAGGAAGAGAACTGGCAGTGGGGGGAAGAGGTCTCACTCAAAGTTTCCCCCCGCTTCCTATCTGTTTTGCCCTGATATGTAAGAGACACCAGCATATAAAATGCACTCTACTTTCAAAGGTCATTTTCCAGGGAAAAAAGTGCACCTTATACACCAGCGAATACAGTAGGTGGTGGTAATAACAGCAATAATTGCAATTGTCACCAAAGCAAAATGCTTATTTTGCGATGAGGTTGCACGTGTGATCATTGCAGCAAGTTATCTGGGAAGATGCATTTCTCCATTTGTGGGAGAAAAGTGTGAAAGACTGTTAAGGTGGTGCTTGTTATGCTGCAGTCTTCAAGTCATTTCCAATTTATAGCAACCCTCAGGTGAATCTATCATGGAGTTTTCTGGGGCTGAATCTGTGTGACACGCCCCATGTCACCCAGTAGTTTTCTATGGCCAAGCAGGAGATCAAATCCTGGTCTCCAGGGTCATAGTCCAATGTTCAAACTAGTACGCCATGGCTGCTATTGGCCCCACCTCCCAATATACTTGCATTAAAATTATGCCTGGCTGATTTGGGGAACATGTTGAATAGATTCAATGTTTTTCTAAAAAAAACAGTGAAATGCCACATCTGTATTTAACGATTCAAAACAGTGCTGTTAATGTGTGCACTCTAGAGTAACAAAAAAGAATTCTTTGCCCCCAGGAGGCTTACTATAGAAAATATGAACAGAAGAGAATCCCTTGTGAAGTGAGTGAAGGATGCGGAGATAAAGTCAAATGGTGGACAGAGTTTGTGCTTAGTGTAGTTACACATACCTTGGCCTTGTTTGAGTACCAAAAAAATTAATTCCAGTGCAGGCAGACTTATAGCATCATGGAAGTATTCTTCTGAGTATGGGCTTGCTCTTAAACAGGAAGCACACATCTGCTTTTCTTACAACCTCCTCTCCACTTGCAGGCTGTCTCCCCTGCCAAGCTGCTCTTGAAAGATGGGGGTCCTCTGAAACAGCTTGATGTAGGGGAGCTATATCTGGTGTAATGTAATGGACTGCAGTTGTACTCTCCCCTTCCATGTATGAGCAGAAGAGACTTCTTCAAACACCAGGTTCCCTTTGAATCCAATCTGACGTTGTGTGCATTTCGGTTTTGGCCTATGTGCTGGAAAACTGAAGCTTCTGCCCAGAGCATAAGGTTTGAAACTATTGAATCAAAGTCATTAAACTCTACTGCCTTTCTGTAGTTCAATTTCAGCCTCTCTGTTTATTTTCAAGGACGGATGTGTGAGTGAAACATTTGTTACCACACCATACACCCCCACTCTGTGGAATGTGCTATTTTCATAATTGGACATATTTATAGCTGAAAACATGTTTGAAAGCTTACTGGCTCTAAGCAGGATGCTAGGTCAGGATGACTTCAGATATGATCAGGCCATAAGTTCTGAAACAAAGAGGCAAGAAACCCCAGTGCTAACGGGCTTGTGATGATCCTTTCAATTGTTGCAAGCTACAAGCAGTCCCAAAAACAACAGAAGGTGAAACTGTGCAGGCGAAATAATCAGGGACCTTACTGTGAGCATATCCTATGGAGACCTTCCTTATTCAACCTCCCTGATCAAAACATTAGGAGATTGTCTTGACTCCCATCAATGTTTTGTCACCTAGAGTTAAGACAATTATTTCATTCTGGACTCCCTTGTCAACCCCGTGAGAAAGCCATTACCGCTTTGTCCACACAGTATTCCACTTTGACCTCCTGCTTCAGGACTGGCAACAATCACTCTTTCCACCCAATCTCTCTCTATCCAACCTTTCTTGCCTCACTTTCTGATAGCCTTGTATGGTTCTTAGAAGCGTCTCATTTCTTCTTTGTTAGTTCCAAATAAAATACTCTGTTTAACTTTTAACTGGAGTCTTCTCTACAGTTAGTAGTGGTACACACAGGTGAAAAGATCCTGCCATTACCCTCGTCTCGCAGGCCTCCTTTGAGCTACAATTCCATAAATTCTTAGGAGATGCTGCCATTGCAAGTGGACCTCAAAGTCCCTCACCTCTTAGGGTAATACATTCTAATAACTGGGAATCACAAAGAGTTGTAAATATATATTTTCTTACAGGAGACTGGAAGCAGCAGTCTGGCTGAGCCAAAAGTAAATGAGAAGACGCAGAACAAGGGCTGACAAAAATGATATGTTATGGAGATGAGGCAACATATGTCTAAATTGCTAGTATTTTTCTGAGAATTGGGGAGGCCAAAGCTTTCCAGCATGAATCCCAGGCATCTCCAGACAGGAGTGGGAGTGGGGGGAAAAAAAAGACCTTTAGCCAACAGCTTTCCAAGGGTTTCCAAGCCAAGTGCTGTCAATACCAGCCCAGATAGACCAATGTTCTGGGACAGCATAAAGCAGCTTCTTCCTAAAGTAAAACCAACTTATCCTCTGCTATACTGAACGAAACAGGAACAAATCCCTGCCCAGGAACTTCTCATTGAAGGGGGGGCAGGAAATTAGATACTTGGTTCAGAGAATAATTATTTTGGATCCCTTTACAAAGGGGACTGGATAAATTCATGGGGATGAGGCCAGCAGTGACTTCTCTTCAGGATAGCTGTGAATAACCTCCATTTTTGAGAGGAAAGTGCCTTGTGTATCAAAAGGAAAATCAGGCATAGGATACAGTTGGCCACTGTGTGATTGACCCAACAGGCACATGGTTTGATTCATCATGGTTCTTTGGATGTTCTTAAGGGCAGCACTAGATGACCAATTGCAAATCCACAACGCGTTGCTACAGTGGATCTCAGGAAGACAGATAAATAAGAAGGAAGTATTTTGACAAGCAGAGGACCTTATTCTGGGTAAAGAGAGAAGTCAGAGACTGCAGTAGAAGCCAAACACAGACCAATGAGGGTTAGCATGTATGTTGACTGGGAAAGAGGAGAAAGGTTATATGGCTGATGCCTAGCCATGAAGATTCAGTCTATGATAATAACTTGCACACGTGGCACAGGAACTACCATGTGCTTTGTTCTGAAGGGGCTATTCTGTGTTCAGATTCCAAGTGCACTGACACATAGTAAATGGAAAAGAAAAGAAACTGCATCAAACAGTACTGCAGCTTAACAATGCAATTTTTGCAAGCAAAATGTTAAGAGTGCCAGCAAGCTCATACAATGGTATGGCAATGAAATGTGCTCTCTTAGTCCTTCAGAAATCCTTCTCTATGTCCTCTTGGGCTGAAAGAATATCTGCTTACATTCAGACAAAATGTTTTCTACATCACACTCCTCTGTTTACTTGCCTTAGCTGAACACACAACTGCTAAGCCCCTTCCAGGAATGGGCAAGCTGGAAAGAAACTCCCCCTTCAAGGTTATTCTTACTTGGAAGAAACCAAAAGAGTCTGATGAAGAATCAATATTTCTTTGCACAGGACAATGAAACAGAGTATCTTTTATTAACAGCTTCACAGTTACAGCAGAAGCGAACAGAACATTTTAGCGTTAAAACTGATATCCAAAAAGCTTTACATACTATAAACTCTGCAGTACAGCAGGTAGCATAAAAAGCAAATCCAACTGAAGTTTCACATGGCTGCTGGCTATTGTTTCCAAGGCACGTCGGTGAGGGAAATATTTTGAATCTGTCCATAGTGAAGTCCCTGGAAAACAGCAGAACAAAAAACACACAGATGTATATATTCTTGGAACTAGTAATTATTGGTGACTCTCTGGGGACTATCACGTTGCAGGTGGTGGTGAACAGCAATTACGTTACTCATTTATGTGGGGAAGCCTGTTGTATGTCCTTCTTGTGAAAAACAAAAGAATGGGTTTGCTCTTAAAACAGAAAAGACCTATGGTTTGATGGTTCACAATGGGTTAACAATGCATGATTCAAGGTAGAGTTTCTCACACATTTATTGCAAATTAGTTGTGGTACTATCTGGATAGACCTATCTTTACTCTAGAAGGGCACAGCTTCCACTCTGGTATGACCACAGAACTGTGGTGATTATAGCTCATAAAAGTTTATGGCTCTATGGTATAGCTCAAAGAACAGGAAACCTATAGTTATATGGTAGTTATATAGTTCACAGAACTAAATGTAGACCTGTCTTTATCTGTGTAATACAGGACATCGTAGGAGCCAAGGTGGTGTTGGACTATGACTCTCGAGACCAGAATTCAAATTCCTGCTCACCCATGAAACTCACTCAGTGACTGTGGGTGGGTCATACTCTCTCAGCCTCAAGGCAAAGGTAAACCCACTCTGAATAAGTTTTGCCAAGAAAATCCCACAATAGGATCATCTTTGGTTAGTCAGAAGTTGTAAACAACTTGAAGGTATACAACAACAGAGCATCATGTCAGACGAGGCTACAAACGAGTGGTGCCGTTTCAGAGTGCTTCCCCGTGTAAACAAAGTAAAGACCAAAACACACACTTTTTCATCATGAAAACATGAGTGGATTTTCACTCTGCAAGTAAAAAAAAAAGTTTCTGATATCCTATATTGTGGTTGCTTAATGCAGATCGCTTTATGTAGAGTTATGATTTAACATGCTACAGAAAATAAATTAATGTTGGATGGCAATGTTGAACCATAGCACCAAGGCACCAAATATGCAAACAAATGCACAACTCCGCTTTCATGACCTCGAAATGTTTACAAACGTTGTGCATCAGAGAAAAATATCCAACCGCTTCCTTAGTGGAATTTATGTGTGCATAAGACACCAAGAGTTTTCTAGGTATTACTGTAATCTTGCCTTTTTCGTGGCGTGGGACTGAAGGTGGCTTGCAACAATTAAAACACACACACTTAAAAATTTACATGAAACAAAAATGATGCTGTCTTCTCCCTGTGCTAGTTTTTTCACTTGTAAGTATTCTTTTTAAAAGCTGGGAGAGAATTAATGCTCCCATCTGCATATTTCCTGCATAAAATGGTACCCTTCACTTCACCACATCTTTCTGTTACCTGAATAGTCAGAGACAGTTTGCACAGGAAAGGATGGATAAAAATGCATGTTTAAAAGAAGGTAAAGAGTTTTTAAAATATCTACTTATAAGGACAAAGCTTCTCTTAAATGATAAATGGGCTAATGCTGAAGGATTTAAATATTTAAATCCTACAGATAATACCTAAACTGAATCAATGGTTGTACTAGATACACTAAGTTAAAAAGGAAGTTTCTTTATGTAACTAAAGAACCAATTTATTTCTCCAATACCTGTATTTATGGTCTACCTACCAAAATACAGGCCTTGTCTTTCCCAAATGTAAAGAGTTTTATTTTGTCCAGTGACAATTCTTACTCCTACTTATTAGTCATGTACTCCTCTTTAGGTTCCGGCAGCCTTGAGAATTTGAACAAAAGCTAATTTTAGAACCTGCAGTAAGCTGCTGCAGCATTGCTTTAATCTGATTAATGTACAGATACATCTGTTAAACATATTTCTCGCCTCCAGGTCTTAATTTTGTAATTTCCTGGAGTCTGTATTTTTGAAATTTCTCTCTTAGAAAGCTGAATTTTTTTTTGTCAAAAAAGCAACGAGCAGCTTAATTATACCGAGATGTTAAGTGGTGACGTCTGAACATCTTTGTCAGATTTGTTTATTGCATTTTTCACCCGTTTGCACTTCTTAGACGGTCTCCTCCAACTCAGTGCTCCCTATGCACTGGGTTACAACCCCCAGCCTCCCAATCAGTGTGGCTGGAGGAGGAAGAAGGGCTATTTCCTGCTTGTCAGGAGAGGCCCTTCTAAGTTGGCTTAGTATTAAGGCTAAGTTAGGTTTATGAGTACAAACTGAGAAGTCCTAAATCAATTTCCATCAAGGTCCCCTCCTTGAAGGTCAACAGGGAACTTCTGAAGACTCATTTATTTCTAGTAGCCTTTCCTTCGGCTTTTGTGGCTACTGCCCTCACCAGGAGTAACTTGTTTTTACTGAATCACTACTTGGCTTGCAGTGTTTTTGTCTAGTACTTCATCTTGTTAGGTTCCATCCTTAAGGTTTCCTGGATGTGATTTTAAGCAAAAAAGAAACATTAAGGCTGAAAATGTGTTGGGGCGGTACAGCAGTGCTAGCACTTTACAGCTGTACTTTTTACTCATTTGTGCAAGGGGTATCTAATAAGTGCTTCCCCATCTGCCTGCAGCTTAAAGAAATGTTGGTGTTAAACCAGATCTCAGCCTACTTGATAATCGTCATGAAGAATGAGCTACTCCGGTTTAGACACCTCATTTCAACTCACTGATCAAAACAAGCTTCCCAGTGCAGGCAGTTAAAATGTTCAGTTTCCATGTGCAAATCACAGAATCATATAGTTGGAAAGGTCTTCATAGGCCACCGAATCCAATCCACACTCCCCACTCAATGCCGCAACTCCAGCTAGAGCATCCCCAGCAGGTAACTGTCCAGCCTCTTTTTGATGGTATCCAGAGAAAGAAACCCTATGATCTCTGTAAGTAACTGGTCCCATTGTTGAACGGCTTTTACCATCAAGAGGTTCCTTTGAAAGTTTCAATTGAAATTCACCCTCCTGTAACCTAAGAACAATTAGACGTGCTCCTACTGTCTGGGTCAGCACAAAACAAACCTATACCCTCTCCTCTGTGATAACTCTTTAGATATTTAAGTAAAGCAATCATATCACCCTTCAAGTCTTATTTTCACTTGGCTGAACATGCCCAGCCCCCTTAACCTTTCCTCATATGTTTCATTCTCCATACTTCTTATCACCCTTGTTGCCCTTCTCTGAACCTGCTCCAACTTGTCTACATCCTTCTTAAAATCAGATGCCCAGAAGTAAACACAGTACTCCAGATGAACTCTGATTAGCACAGAATCAAAGAGTTGGAAGAGACTCCAGGGGCCATCAAGTCCAACCCCCTGCTATGCAGGAACACCCATCAAAGCATTCCCAACTGATGGCCATCCAGCCTCTCCTTAAAAACCTCCAAAGGAGGAGACTCAACCACACTCCGAGGCAGCATATTCCACTGCTGGACAGCTCTGACTGCCAGGAAGTTCTTCCTGAGGTTCAAGTGGAATCTCCTTTCCTGCAGCTTGAATCCATTGCTCCTTGTCCTAGTTTCTGGAGTGGTAGAGAACAAGCCCGCTCCCTCCTCAACATGACATCCCTTCAAATATTTAAACACGGCTATCATGTCCCCTCTTAACCTTCTCTTCTGCAAACTAAACATACCCAGCTCCCTAAGGCATTCTTCATAGGGCATGGCTTCCAGACCCTTCACCATTTTGGTCGCCCTCCTCTGGACACATTCCAGCTTGTCGATATCCTTCTTGAATTGAGGTGCCCAGAACTGGACACAGTATTCCAAATATAGTGGGACTATTGTTTCCCTTGCCTTGGAAACTATAATTCTATTGATGCAGGCTGAAGTATTATTTGTCTTCTTTGCTGCTGGGTCATGTTCAACTTACGGTCAACAATCCCAAGATTCTTTTCACACGTACTGTTACTAGGCTAATCAATTTTCATGAAGAACACCCCTCCCTGGAAAAAAAAAAAATCTACCAAGTAAGACCTGAATTTTAGAGCTTGCCATGTATGGTCTATGCCAACTATGGCTAGTCCAGAATGTTCTAAACCATGGTCAACAAAGAGCACAATTCTTCTCTCCAAAAACAGCTATAGTAGTTTGCTACCTCCCTTCCTAACCACAACAGAAATTATTGTCTGTTTCTATTCTGAATAGCAAGTGGGCAAAGACACATTGGGACAATGGTTTTAAGCTTTTCTGGACACAGATTGGCCACAACTAGATTAATTTCCCTTCACCTTAAACACCAACATGGGCAGAACTTGAAAAAGTTATCCACTGCCAAGTCAAACCTTGTCAGTGTGAATCACCATGCATATCTGTGCGGAACACAGAAGAAGGCAGTGTAGTACCCTACTTCTCAAACACAGTATTTCTCAATGGGGCAAACAGAAAGCCAACAAATATGGAGTAAAGAGGTTTTGGGAGAACAAACTGATACATGAACTGGCCCCTTCAGATTCCTAAGTATCTCCAAATAGGCAGACACTCCTTCTAGCAGGCTTGCAGTCATGGCTACAACTGTCCCCTCCTCCAATAGTCTACCTCCCTAAACACACACATTAATTAACATATGTAGAATATTTAAAGTCTAGAAGAAGGATTGACGACTGCAGCAGGTGTGAGCACCTATTGTCACTTCTGTAGATCAACAAAGGGCACCACCATTCCCAAAGGGGGAGAAAAACAACAACCAGAACTGACTCAAAGTCTACATCTGGTTGTGATTTTATTTATTTTTGGATCTTGGAATTCTGAAGGCTGTTGCTTGCAAAGCCACTACTCCTAGAGTCTTCTACACAAGGCATTTTACCACTGGTCGGCCCTTTTTATCCTTTCAAATGTGGAGGGGGAGACATGGAGCTTGGGATAAGCCAAGAAGGAAGGGAAAAATAAGAAGGACTGGGCTGGAAACCTATGGCCTGTACTTTACCAACTGTAGCCTAGAAAAAGCATTATTTCTCCATTTAATAGCAGAGGTTGCCTGAAGATAATTCTTATTTGCCACAGATGACCATGTGAATGATGATTCACAAGCCTGCCTCTTAATCTTGATCCCAGACACAGTACAGATAACAGATAAACTTAAATCAATTTTCTCCCTGCTATAAGGAAGTACTCAAAAGCTGAATAGTTTTCAAAAACTGTTCACAATTTGCAACTCTGCTCAAAGAAACACCTTTTTGCACCAGAAACAACATTTTCCACATTGGAATATTTATGCACAGAAATACGCAAACTATACAGATTTCTGGTTGTACATCAACCTTCTTGTCAGGGTTTTGGTACACTCAGCAAGCCTCTTTGCTTGAGTATTTGTGCATCTTCTTTTTATACCTTGTACTTGTTCATTAGCCAAACAAAGTACATTGTCCCCTCCATATATGCAAGAGTTCCATTTCAGGAACCCCTAGTAAAACAAAAAACAGACAAAAAACAAAAACATAAATAAATGTTGCATCCCATTATAAGTCAATGGATTCAGCAAGCACGTACCTGCTATGTCCACTGAATATAATAGTTTGCAATGCTTCCTGAGACTTTGCATCTGTGAATTCAGAGATTGTGGTAAGGGAGGGGCTGCTGTATTGTGGGTTTTGTCCAATTTTATCCCAGCTAGAATTAGCTACCACTCATCTAAGGCCCGCTGAATTCAATGGGTGTCCACTAGCTGCGATGAAAATTGCATTTAATCCTCTGTTTGCTTTGTAAAGAACTTTCTTAATCATGGGATATTAAAACTGAAACTGGTCCATACGGTCTGGGCACAGTTTTAAATTTCATGTTAAGACTACATGTTGACCCATCTCCATACTTTTGTTGGGCAGGGACGATACCAAAGACACACAGCACGGTGCAGTAGTTTTGAGTATTCTACTAGGACTTTGGGAGACGAGGGTGAGAATTCCTGCACAGCCACAAACATCCTGCTGGGTGACTTTGGCAAGTCACACACTGTCAGCTTCAGAGGAAGTCAATGGTAAATCTCTGAATAAATCTTGCCAAGGAAACCCTGTGATAGGGTGGACCTAACCTGGAGTTGACTTGAAGACACACAACCACAACAGTTATCACGACCAGCTCAAATTTAGCCATCGCTCCAAACTGTGGTAATCAAAGTTAAGAACTCACAGTGGTCCAAGATTTTATATGTATAATAGGAAAAAGAGGAGTTAAAGATCCTTGCCTGCTTTTGATTTCCAAGTGTCAGTACTTCATACTTTCAATTTTGTCTCCAAAGGGTGGTACACATTGGAGGAAAAGCAACTGCCAGATGTACAGTTTTTGGATTCACAGAAAACAGTAAACTGAAGTTAGGAGAAAGCCATTTATAAGCTAGCCTTACACTATGGTACAATCTTCTGGTTTGGCATTTCCTTGCAAACCATGGTTTGTAAACTAAAAGAGGTTCAGATTTAAAATAGTTGCAGGATAATCTGAATGCAGCTGTCATAGTGGAATAGGAATTCCAGCGTCATACTGGGGTTCTTGCCAGCCCTCCAAGGTTGACTCTCATCCTTGGAAAAGGCTGCTAATTCCTCCAGCGTTATTAATTATGCTGCCACCACTCACTGAATTATGAAACTACTGAACAGTACAGTGAGACACTGTCCAGAATTAACAACCTCTATGCTAAGGACCTTTCCTTCCCTCTCACCTCCCCACTTCTGAGTAAGAGAAGTCCTATCTAGCATGTGCCAAAGAATGGTGTGGGAATGGAGAGAAACAGAGGTTTTACAGAAAATATTTATTCAAGGCATGCAAATAAACAAGACAATAATACACATGGGAGGCTCCCCCCTCCCAGGCATGCTTAAGTTATGAGTAGTTACAAAAACAGATATAAAAGCACAGGTACATTCTTAAGATCAGCCAGTCTCCAAAATAATTAAAAACCTAACACGGCTAACTACTTTATTCTAGTACTCACAGATGTTCATAGGCTTAGATGGTCTAGAGCAGTGGTTCTCAACCTGTGGGTCCCCAGATGTTTTTGGACTTCAGCTCCCAGAAGCCCTGAGCATTGACCATAGTGGCTGGGGCTTATGGGAGCTGAAGTCCACAAACATCTGGGGACCCACAGGTTGAGAACCACTGGTCTAGAGAGGAGAGAAGGGCCAGGGGGCAGGGCATGCCCGCAGCCTGCGACTGGCACAGATTTCATCTCTCGGAGGTATCCCTTTGTTCTCTCTCTGCCACATGGCCTCCCAAGGTTTTATAACTTCTCCCAAGAGGCATCTCGAAGCATCTCCAAGATACCCACCTCTTCCTTTGTGGTTGGTCAGTTCTCACCCTGTGACCTGTGATGTTGACCCACACTAAAATGTAATCTAATCCCAACACCTCATTAACCCTTGGTTTACCTTAAGAGGGAAGTATCCCCTTTTAGCTAAGCTTAGATAATGGGAAGCCCCATTATCACAGCAGCCACTAATGCAGTATCTGATTTGAGGGCTAAGGAACAGATATGATGACATAAATCCAATCGTTAAGCACCTAGAACACTTCCTACTAAATTAACGGGAACCCAGAAAGTCAACACCACATTTATTGTCAACAGAATTAAAGTGGATTCAAGTTGATATATGACTATGCCAATATAAGAGGAAAAACCAAGCCCCACACACACTGCACAAGTGGACGGAAAGATGCTGAATAGAATTAAATGCAGTTTAATAGTTACAGTATTACAGAAACTTCAGTTAAGTACCTACCAAAGCATCAACAGGAAACAGGATTTAATCCTCTTGGCTCTCCATGGCATTCAGTATTTCCTGACAAGAGAAAACATTTCTTTGTATTAACTAAAATAAAAAACCTTGATACTTCTCAGATCCAAAACAACATAACGCAATTCATAATATCACCATTAAAAAAACCATCAAACCAACAATTAAGAAAGAACTTTCAAAAAAGACATTTGTAATGTTTTAAGTTCTTAGTTACATTATTTGTCCATAAATTCTAGGATTACAAGTTACTAGTTATGAGGTTTTACATTTGTTTAATAGGGAATAATTTGCTCCAATTAAACTGACCAACCTATGGCTTTTTAGATGACTAAAACAAATTAAACTTTTTAATATGAAATTTTAGGTGGTGATCTTAAAGCCTCCCTTTCTGTCATCTAAAATAGAACTTGCTAATTGGTACTCCTCCCTGCTTTTATTGGTTATATTAAGATAAATTAAGTGAGATTAAAATCTTATTTGATTTATTTACCTTTGCAAATGAAGACCGTTTTAAGGGTTACACATCCTCTGCCTCTGACGAAAGCGACCTCAATTAGTCAAGTCAGAAAGTCTTTAAAAGCTTTGTGTTTATTGCTTCCAGCACGGAGCGAGGTTGTCATTAAGGTACCAAAATTCTCAAAAGAACAGAACGAAACAAAACAAAAAAAAATTTCCGAAGTTGCACTAGTGAAGAAATGCTCAACAAGATGAAAACTAAGCCACAGGTGTTTTTCTCTTTTTAATTTGTTTGTTTGTTTCAGAAAATGCATTAGCTATTTTAAACCAAGGATTTGTTCCTTTTTAAGAAAAGAAAAATGGCATTCCAACAGATCAAGACCATTTGGATACTTCCTTTAACAAGTCTTTAATTCTATATTGTGTATATGGGTGAAAAATATATAAATATATATATATATAATGAAATGCACCTTTGGGTTTATACCATTTTATTAAAACAAAAAACAAAAAAAGGAAGCTGTACAATGTTTTAGTAGGAGACATTTTATGTTGATCATTGTTAAAATCACTCCCTCCCTGTTTTACTACTATTTATGAAGGTTTTTAAATAAATAAATGCATACTCTCACACACACTGATTTTTCTTTCAAAAGTTTATTTAGTATCAAGCAAGAGTAAACTTTGCTTAACACTACAGAACATTTCAAGACTCAAATTACAAAATACCACATTTGCATTTCTGATCTGCTTCCCTTTTTGAGCATGTTTGCAAGAGAAAGACTAGCAAAATGGTTGAAAGGTAAAACTAGAAGAACTAAATTGTTGAAAAACCCTTTAAAATAAAAGGTTACGCTTAGATTAAAATAATGGATTAACATATTTAGTAAACCTAGCTGCTTTTAACACTAGTTTATCAAAAGTTATTTTTTCTTTTTTTCTCTTTTTGTCTGTTTTGTTCACCTATTTTTTTCTTCTCCCCCCCCCCAATACAATCTGGAAATAACAAAGGTTCTCCTTTCACATGTCTTCCTGTCCAGGTTTTTCATTCAGCAAAAAATAGATTAAGCTCAGTCCATCCATTCAGATTAAGCACTTTTGATTTTAATAAAAAGGGATTGTTCATAGAAAAAAATTACTTTGAACAGTATACAGGACTGGTGGAGATTGGGTATTTCACAACATCAGACAGTATAATCAGTATCTGGCATATGGCTGCTCTCTGTAGGCTCCCTTTGCTGTCCTTGCTGGAGGCGCCTTGTGTCTTGAATTGGTCCATTCTTCCTGTCCTGAAATAAATAAGTGCACACACAGTTAAGACTTTTTCTTCCCATTTATCTGTGGCTTCTTTTCACTCTTGTTTTATGCCAGAAGAAGAAAATCATCCCGTATAAAGTAAGGATCTACTTCTGTACCCACACACACTTTCCTTGGCCCATTGCCCTAGAGCAGTGGTTCTCAACCTGTGGGTCCCCAGATGTTCGTGGACTTCAGCTCCCAGAAGCCCTGAGCATTGACCATAGTGGCTGGGGCTTCTGGGAGCTGAAGTCCACAAACATCTGGGGACCCACAGGTTGAGAACCACTGCCCTAGAGTTTGGGAGTTCTGGGGAAAATAGGATGGAGTTCATTTGGGAAGCAAGACATGATGGGTACTTCGCACTAAGCAGGTCCGTGCTGTAATGTTTCGCCAGATGAAAAAAAGTCGAAGTCAGACTCCCTGCTGCCAAAGAGCTCATTTTAATGCCGAAGCGTGGAACGATCAAAGCCATCCGAGTCCGCAGAGACCAATTTAGCACGTTGCAAGGGGAGTAAAAGGAGGCTTAAGGCGGCCTTTCCTTTTTGATACTATCGTGTAATCAGCTGCTTGCCCTCAAGGTGACTCAGGGACATTTAAGTCCATGACACACAGCCTGCGTGGTAGAACAATTTATGATGACAAATAAACTTAAGTGGAGGGCATCATTGCTTTAGGTAGGAGACAGTTGAAGGGGGGAAAATTACCATAATTCAAAAGAGTCCCCAGAAACTGGTTATCAGTCATGTTCCTGAACAGTGTTGCAACATCACTTAGTGAGAAATTATGACTCACTTGCTCTGGCAACAGGAAAGTTGTGGTGAAAGTGTGCATGTGCCTATGTGGGGGGTCAGCCTCATGAAGGATCAAAGTCTGAATCCTTCTGATCTCCCACCAAAGGTTTAGCTTTCATCCCAAAAGCAAAGGTATCTCTTAACATGCCTTGTGTGTCTAATCCAGAAGGGATTTCTTTAATTAAACTTGTCACCACTCTGCGTGCGCATGCATGGGTGTTTTATTAATCTGCATGATGAGCATGAGGTTTCTGCTCTGCAAATTTCTCTTTATCAACAACTATACTTAGTACTTGCTTATGTTTCTGGACCTATCTAGAACACCTTTTATAACCTCTGTGTAATGACTACATGCTTGAATTTGTTCAACTGGGACAGAGAAGCAAATCTAAAGCATGACACACCCCCCCCAAAAAAAAGCCTGTGGGCCTAGTTGGACATGCTCAAAGGCAGCCTCTGATTCAGCAAAGAACCTGGAATTAAAAATGAAGCTTAGGGTACTGTCATACATCATGAATCAGCCCGTGCTGAAAGATAGAGGTGGCAGTGTAGGATACTGAAAGTGAGAGAACTCAAGTTCCCTTAGGCATTGGGGCACCACTTTCCCATAAATATGGCAACTCATTCCACAATCAGGGATTCCAAATAGGCTCTCTTCCATGGTATTTCTTATGGCTGCCCTTCTCTTTCATGCACATCCAAGTGCTGCCAATACACTGCTTGCTGACTACACCTAGTTCAAAATCTAATCCTCTCCCCTGCTCCCTTTAGCTTTCACTCCCCTCATCAGAAATGAAGCAAAGAGCACAAACAAAGAGCAAAAATAAATGAAATAACCCCTTCTAAACCATGCTTTTTTCCTTTCCCTTCTGTCAAAATTTAAATGGTAGACTCCTTGAGACTGGCTGGCCAATCTCTATATACCTACTTTCTTGTGCTACGTGTAAAAGTTTCATTCATCATCAAAACTAATCTTGTGAGTAGGGGACTGTGCTTTCCCAAACACGCACAAGTAGCAAAACGGAATACTTACAGAAAATTAAAAAAAAAAAAAAAACAATGAGGGAATTTTACACAAGCTTTTTACAGGGGATATTTTCCAGTGCAAAGTTGGCTGTGTATCAAAGCAGAAGATCACAGGAGGGGAAAGGGCTGTTAACTTAAGTGGCACAGGCCAGACTTTGTGTCACAATTGGGCATGGCATGTGCATATATCCATGAGCAATAAACTGACATGGCTACATGGGAAATCACAGTTAATGAAAATACCTCTTTGATACATGCTTGCTGGTCTGCCTGAACTGCAAACCGGGAGAATGGGGGGGTGGTACCTCCTGTCCCACTGTGATTCAAATATGCCGAACTCTTATCTGTCTACTCATAAAGATTTCCAGCAGTGTTTCTTTCCTATTTAAAACTTATAAAAGCATTCATATAAACCCTACTAATTCCTAAAATACATTCAGGCCAGGGCGGTCATATCTTCCTAACCACGCTTCAAAGCTGTTTAAAATAAGCTGAATACAGGATTCTTTGGACTGGAATAAACCTGCTATGATTAAGGGAAGACAGAATGGACAAGCGACAGGTAGTAAAAGAACATTTCAAAAGGTCTATAAAACAGCAAAACACCAAGTCGTAGGAACACATGCACAACTCTGATGGGTCAAACCAAAAGCCTATCTCACTCAGAGTTCTGTTTCCCCATGCCTAAATAAGTAGAACACAAATGCATGAGTGATCTCTTGCTTGAATTTCCTACTACAGTAATCCCTCCACATTCGCTAGGGTTAGGGGCACAGGACCCCTGTGAAAGTAGAAAAACCATGAATAACTCTAGGCCCTCCCAAACTATATGTAACACACAGAAGAGTCTGATCACCATATTCAACCCACCATGGATTCCCTTGAGGCATCCAGGTTCCTTCACAAGACAGAAGTGGGTAGCGGGTGGGACTTACTGCCACCTCCACTGCCGCCTCACACCATTTTAAGAGGGACTTACAAGCCTCGTTCTCAGTTTCTCAGACTCATGAGGCTGGCAGTCTGTTAAAAATGGTCTAGGAAGGCAGCAGAGGTGACAGCAAATCATCTGTGAATAATAAAACCTGCAAAAAGCGAAACCCACAAATGTGGAGGGCTGACTGTAATTGGACATCAGAGGCATACTACTTCAGATGCTGGAGGCAACAGATAGTGATTGTGGGTAGTTGCACCCCTATTCTTCATAAATTTGACTAAGCCTCTTTTTCAAGGTCATCTACTTCAGTGGTCATCACACTGGCACTGAATACCAAAGGTTAAGTCTTTTCTATTGAGGAAGCCTTTCCACATATCTGTCTTGTGTTTCCCAACATGCAGTTACACTGGATGCCCTAGAGTTCTACATGAGAGCAAGAAAAACTTCCCAAACCACTTTCTCCACACCATAAGTAAATTAACTGACAGCTTCACTAGCAATAACATCAGATACCATTACCAAATGGTAAGAGTGGAATTTTGCCATTTCTCAAGTGTATGAGAACAGAGATTAAGGCAGCAGAAGTGAAAGACTTGAAAACCACCTCACTTTTCACACAAAAGAAACCACTTCTAGAGCATTAAAGTTACTTACTGTAAGAGTCGTACGTCTCATCACTCAGGCCATGGGTATAATCGTAGTAATCGGTCCCACTGTTTGGAAAGAATAAAAAGAATCCAGCTATAAAGAAAGAAGATGCAGCTTGAGCAGGAAAAAAATCCTAATGGTTTGAAAAAAAAATGTGGTAGCCATTGCAATTACACCCTACCCATTCACTCAGTGCTGAGCTACTACTAGAATGATCCAAAAAGTACTTAATCTATGCTCTGTCATGCAATGAAATCCAATTATGCCTCCTTCAGACAGCTTATGTGTCTGTATCTTTATCTACTTGTATCTATATTGACATCAAATCTCTTTTGCAGGCCCTACGGTGGCCTAGAACGAGACATAAAACAAAATCCAGCCACAAACGATTCAGTTAAAATGTTAAAGAGCTCTGAAAAACAATTAAATGAGCTACCATGTTATTACCAAGCACTGAATTAATAACAGCTTAAAAATCACCTTAAAAACTGAACAAAGGAAGGAAACATGACCACTGAAGGACCCTTAGTTGTGACCAAAACCCTCCGTGACTAAAAATGTCTCTTTCTGCCAGCAGAAGAAAGGCAATGGAGGCCAGCCAAGACTCCAATGGGAGAGAATACATGGCCAAGAAACAGCCATAGAGAAGCCCCTTTCTCTTAGATCCTCACCAAATGTGCCTGTGAAGATGGTGGGCTGAGAGAAAGCCCACCATCTCAAAACTCAGCAGGTTCATATGGGGAAATTCCACTATGCATAACATCCCAACTCCCACGTTTTAAAACCTGAAGTTTGTTTTGTTTCGGGCAGTGACAACTTGGAAGCTTAAATGTGCAGACTAATTTTTCCATGAAAATAGGGAACAACACTAGACAATATGCTTGGATAAGAGAACTCTCCAAGTACAATCCTTGGCATCTCTAGTGATGAATGGCTGTGAAACACAGGGCTGAGGAAGAATACTGGAATACACAAAGAATACACAAAGGCATGCCATTTTAAATTACTCATACGAAGAGAATCTTGTAAGATACAAAAGTAAGCCCTGATGAGAAGCAGGTTTTGAAATCTTTCTTCCACATCTCTGTTTTGCCCACTGAAACAGAGATTTCCTAAACAGATGCTTGAATCTTCCTAGAACTTCATATTCCTGCCATCATCAAACTTCTCCAGAGTTCAATGTAGGTTCTTCAATTCATAAGAAAAAGCATGATAGTATTTCCACTTTATGGTTTGCTTGCTATTGCAAGATGCCAGATGCTTTGCCCAGAAAATCCTTTCCACATATGACTTAATCTGTGTCTAACACTAATGCACTGCACAGGATCATATGTTTTAAGGCAAAAGTTCAACTTATTCGGAGCATGGGCAAGGTACTTTGGGGTTCTGTAGTCAGGTTGCTCATGAGAGCACACAAAATGCAGGTCACAACTGATAATGGAGAACACAACGGCTTTGCAAGAACCTTGCCCATACACCATTACTGATCTTTTCAACGAGAAATCTCAAAGTTGTTTCCTAGAACACAGTCGGAAAAGACAATGTTCTCTTACATGATTGGAATCATGAGGTCACAAATCTCTGCAGAATCACCAGTAGAGTATCATTTCTGGCCAACACAAGTTCTCCAAAGAGTAAACACACACACTTCTGACATTTCTTCAGAGAATTTTAAACTGACATTTGCCGTCACTCCATCCACTATCTGATTACTTATTGTAGGACTCTCATCAAATCTAGAGGCATCGAGCAGCTGAGCCCCTCATTCCCCTACTTGTCAATCCTGTTAGAATTACTTTTCTGGGCTGTATTTTATAAACTTAAGTGCCTGTTAAACTAAAAATGACTTGCCTTTCATGGCATGTAAACAGCAAAACCAGTATTCTTTGGGAGGGAGGGAAAATCAGTTATTTACATGGGAGATTTTTTTTTAAATAAAACCTTCCCCAAATGTTATCAGCTGACAGAGCCTTCAGCATCGATAATGACATCAAAAAGTTATAACACGCGGTGATTGAAGCTCTTTGCCAGAATGCAAACTGTACTTCTGTGTACCCTCCTCTGCTCAAGCAATGGGGTAATTGAATAGTGCTCTTTCCAGGAAGAGAGAAATAGATTTGACTGCTTATTAAATATGAAATTTTTACAGAAAATAACCACAAAAACAGGAAAGAGATCGTACTAATCACTGTGTGCGAATCAAGGATGGCAACCTAGCTAACACTTCAGGTGGCTGGCAGGATGCAGGACCAGCTAAAGGAAAATTGTGTGTGTGTGTGTGTGTGTGTGTCTGTGTGCTTTATAAATGAGTAACCTTTTTTAAAAAAAGTTTTCTGCCTGAATGGAGAACCATTCTCTGTTCCTCTTCAGGAACAATGTTACTTTAGGAACCTTTAAATTATTTGGAGATCTGCATGAGCTTGGAAGCACAGACAGAAGTGTCAACAGTGGAAGCTGTTCCAAAGCTAGTGGAGTGCTATATCCACACCAGGTTTTAGTCAAAAACTCAAAGGAGCCATCCAAAAATGCCAAACTCTTATTTCCTAGAACAGGTTCAGTGCCTTGCAGAGATGCTTCAAAGGTCAGACTAAATCCCAGAGTGGATCCATTGTTCCATTAAGAAGGTACTCACCAGCCTCAAGAGAAGTGCTATAAACTGCCAGTCTAGAAGGCAGAGTAAAGTGCTGCAACAAGCAGCGAGAAGAAGACACACCTGGGCATTGGAATGGTGGCTGTAGCCCAGAGCCTGGAAACATATGTTTTCAAGCTTCCAGAAGCCTCCAGCCAGAATGGACACTCATCATGCTAACTGCAGGATTCTGGGAGTTGTTCTCCAAACAAAATGAGTTCTTGCTATAGTGCAATACATTGCAATTAAGGGAAAGGTGCAGCCAGCGGAAATGCTACGGTATGCTGAAGAAAGAAGGTGAGCATTCAGTTTCAACAATAAAAGCCAGCATCCTCTTGAAGGTAGAGGAAGGCAAGTGAAAAAAAAAAAAAGCAGCCAGGAGGAGGGCAAAAGAAGAAAGAAGAGAGGAGAGAAAAGTAGGAAATACCATAAAACACAGAGGCTTACAGTAGACACAGAACCCAGAGCTTGTGTCCCTGCTACCTTTGAAGGTATGCAACTGCCTTCTCTCCTCAAAGCAGGAAGAAAAATGCTGTACCTGGGAAAGGTCCAACTAGCCCAGGAAAAAAGACTGGAGTCTACCTCCATCCTTGGAGGCAGGAAGTTTTCCAATTGTAACAGGACCCTTTTTCCATTTCAGAGAAGCTCTTCTCTATAGTAACCTTTGCACAACAGGGCCATAGAGCTCTCCACTGCAAATAAAGGAACCAGAATATTTTTCATCTCTCTCTCTGTGAAGTGTTCCCAGAAGCTGGGATATATATCCTCTAACAATCCTGGATTCAAGTTTTACCAAGAACATACAATACAGTGCAAACCACAAACCAGATAGAAAGCACTTCACAGGGCTAACTAGGATTGCCACAATGAAAACTAGAGATGGCTCATGTATCTTTAATGGTTGTGTAGAAGAGGAAAATGCAGCTGGTAACACAACCAGGTAACAAGCGACACCTGCTGAAACTCCCATTTCTACACAACTAGAGCCTTCTCTAGTTGTCACTCTGGCAACCCGAGCTAACCAGACTGACAAGAAAGACAGCAACGCCAGTCAAAACTAGCTGTCAACTACTCATTCTGGGCACCAGAGATTCCTTTGGTTATGAGGTCAACTCAGAGTCCAAGCTGATCAGGAGATTTTAAAAGGAGGGAAGGTGCTTAGGAAAGACAAGGTTATCTGGCAGTATGGCACCACCTGTTCTAGGGACAGTATGCCTCCTAGCACAACTTACTGGGAACATGGGGGAGAATGCTGTCATGTCTTGTTTGTGGGCTTCCCAGATGCATAAAAATTCTTCAGGGAAGCTAAAGGAGGGAGAAGCCTAACCAGTTTAATGCTCTGAGTTAAGCCTGTACTTCTTGCTATCCACCAAGTTGCACAAATCTTACCAGCCACATATTATAGTCTGCCACATACCCATTTCCACAGTCTCAACACAACTGGACACTGACCAAATGCCATGCCACAGCTGGTGGGTCACACATTCCAAAGCCCTACTGGAACGGCCCCATCAGCACTCTTTGCTTCACAACAGAATGAATACTCTTAAAACTCCAGACAAACAAACAATCAGAAATCAATGAGATTTCAATTATGTTCTTCGTGTGCTGCCTTTCCAACAATTTGCCTAAGGCAGACCACAAGTCAAAGGAAAACCAGCGAGTCTAAAACAAAGCTACCCCAAAGTAAGCAAACATCTTTTTGAGGCAAATACAACATTGAACTGAACTCAAAAAGTTAAAGAGTTCATTCCTTCTTCCTAACGTAAGTCTTCACGTTCTCTCTCACTCTTCCATTTAACTCATGGACAGATAAAAGGAATAAGCCAAAGAGATAGGGAAGAGTTAACAGTACACATCAGTTTACTCTAACTGCACAAGGGTTATGTAATCTACCATCCTCCACCTACAGGTCTGAAAATATTGCCAAAAAGTTGGAGGACAATAATACCTAGTAATCTAGTAAGTATGCCTCCAAATGTACAAGACCTTCTATTCATGAAACAGTTGTTATGCTAGTTGCTTTCTGAGAACCTGGCATTCCATTAACAGTTACAGTGGAAAAAGTTCCTTGGACAGCTCTTTGAACCACTCAGATACTACTTATGTAGTAGCTGCTTGACCTTTACAAAGGCCTTCACGGGATACTTGACATGGATCATTTACGTGCAACAACTGGGATGCTCAAGGTAAAATCTTTAGTGCTCTGGATGAATAAAGCCCTAGGTTCAAAATGTCCAGTCAAATAGAAAGAGAACTGCCTAATCATGTTAAATCAACAGCCGTGGACATACAAACTAGGCAGAATGCTGGGCAAGCTTGGCTGCCTGATGGAATTCTGTGAAATTTGAAAGCCTGTATTTCCCTATTTATCCCAAGGGTCTTTTCACACATTACACAGCAGCAAATTCAGGAAAGTCACAACCAATCACTGCTCCCTAACAAGTGTATTTGTCTATAACTAATATAACTGTAAAGACAAGCCTGTCTTGCTTGTTCATACTTTACCTTTTCTAATAGATACTTGGAACCATCTTACTCATGTTATCTTAAATCAAAATGGTGCAAAAACCAATCTAGGGTTTAAAAAGAAATTTTGTCTATCCTACCCTTTGGGATTATCATGGCAACTGATATCTCATCAACACTGCAAGATATGCCTATTCTTTTTCCACACCAGACGTTCAACCAAGCCATTGTTGCCTACAGGAGGTGTAGGCAATGTACTGTTCTCCCCCTGCCATGGCAGGTTTTGCTGCAATCACTGCCATTTGCTACATCACTCAACACAACTAAACTGGCAGTGAAAACTGAGTCGTCTTCTTACCGCAAAGAAAACTGCAATGACAAAAACTGATGGTGGTGCAAGGAGCAAAACAAAATAAGCCTTCTTGGTCTCCCCTTCTGGAAAGGAAGGAGAACATACTGTCTAACAGATTCCTGCAGTAGAAAGCCACTACACAAACCTCTGATTTCCAATAGCAGCTGCTGTCAGAATCACAAGAGTGGCAGCTAATTTTTTACCACTGCAAGAGAAACATGGCAACCACCAGCTATGTGGGCTTTCTGGAAAAACGCAGAATTAAATTTTTTTTCCAGTGCTCTAAATAATGTAATCTGATTTAACACATTGGTTTAAATGTTATATCCAATGGGTTTAAAACTTTGTGTAGAAACTATTTTATTGAAATATCTGCAACAATGTAAGGATAATAGGATAGATTTCTCTTATATTTAACAAAAAGTGCATGTCAAACATATTTTTATAGGACACATGCTTAAAGAGAGCTATACCTGATATATCCACAATTTAACTTCCTCTTGATTTCACTTCCGTTTGTAACTGTTGTACCTTCAGCTTCAATCTCTCATTCTCTGTACAACTTAACAGTTCCATTTCAAGTTGAGAAAAATATAATTCAGTACTAGCTGAACATTCTAATTCACTAATGGATGTGAATCTGTAGGCACAAGCAACCTGTCACATTTTGTCTTAACTTGTACTTGTGACTGTCTGAAAACCAACAGATTCTGCAAAACAAAAACAAGCTTTGCAGTGTTTTCTGAGCACTAGGGATTGTCAATGCTTGTCTCCCTGAAGGAATATACATATGCAAATTCAGAAGCTGTAATTAACATTAATGAGAAGGATTCTAATCCTATGCCACTGCGTTGTGGCACAAAGCAAAGCTGTCCCTTATCTCCTATCCTTTTTGCAATAGCCACAGAGCCATTAGCTGAAACAATTAGACAGCACAAGAAGATTGGAGGTCCTATCATTCACAATCAACAGCACAAAATAAACTTATATGCTGATAACAATCTGCTCTTTCTTGTAGAACCAGACTCTTCTCTTCCGGCTCTCTCTACTTGTCTTGACTCTTTCGGTAAATTTTCAGGCTTTAAAATAAATTTTCATAAATCTAAGATGTTTTGTTTCAATACTCATCTAACTGCCCAACAGAGATGGTAGAAATTAATGAATTTACAACTGTGTCCATCTGGGTTTCAATATTTAGGCTTTTTGCTAAAAAACAACAAGTATCTCAAATGTTGTACAGAAACTACAAACCATTAATCGAATGAATTAAGACCAAAGTAAGTCATTGAAAAACCTTCACCCTCTCTTTGTTGGATAAAATTGCACTAGTAAAAATGTTCCTTGTTCCGAAACTCTTCTTTTTATTGCAAATTATCCCACTAACTCCTTTGCCTTCATACTTCAAAAACTGGCAAACTATAATCCACAATTTTGTCTTTGATAACAAGAGGCCTCATTTTCCACAGATAGCCAAATATTCACGATCTCAGAATGGTGGACTTGCCATTCCAAATGTACAGGTATATTTTGAAGCTTTTCAGGTCTTCCAACTTGCTCATCTGGTTAGAAATGATAATCCCAATAAGTGGGTAAAATTAGAACACGATCTTTCTGAAGGACTGAGAATTACATTCTCCCAGTTTAACAACAGAGACCTCGAAAAAAGTTTCAAACCCATTTCTACAAACCACACTACTGGCATGGAAAAAATGGCAACACATTCTTGCACCTTGCCTTATCCATCTCCAATCAGACCTTTTCTTCCTACCTCCAAATTTCTGTAGCTCTGACAAATTTTCCCAATTCAGAGACTGGAAGGACAAAGGGTTGTTTACTAATCATTACCTATTTCACATCTCCAGGCTGAAATCACAAGATGAATTTATACAGATATTGTCCCCTGCAACCCCTACATGGTCCCCCTTATATCAAATATTTAATTTCACTGCCAGACTGACCCATACAGGGAACTTCCATGCACTTTGACCTTTTCTGAAAATATATGTCTCAAAGAACTTGTCCATACAAGGGTTGGCACCACAGATTAGTACATGGTTCACCTATGGCCAAGGTCTTAATAGTAAACTAGGCTGGGAAGCTAATCTTGGAGCTCAGATATCAGATATAAATTGGCTGAAAATGTAGACATCACTCCCATACAAATCCCTCCTGACTAAATTTAAAGAATGTACCCACAAATTGATTCATAGGTGGTATCTTATACCTGTTCAATTGACTCACATTATGAAAACCATATCACTCAACCAGTGGAGGGACTGTAGCTCCAAGGGCACCTATCTTCATATGTAGTTATTCTGCCCTGTTGTAACCCAATTTTGGTTTGAGGTTTTGAAAAGTGTCAGTGCTATTACAAAGCAAACAGTTGATCCTTGTCCTACCCTTCAGTTGCCTTCAATATATGACTCACAATGTAAACAGCTAAACCACAAGTACCTCATTAACTTTCTTTTCATAAATGCAAAACTGGAAATTGCTTCCAATTGGAAAACAGGTAATTTTTTCATTGAAAGATGGTGGAAAAGGATCTGGGGACACATGGTTACTGGAAAAGCTTGCACATAATGAGAGGGTAATAAAAGGGTACATCACACAAGACAACTCTGGAAAAAATGGATTCCTTTTATTGATTACATCAATAGTGCAGTTCATCATCATCAGAACTTGCAACATGCCATTCAGGACTCTGGCTGATTGCTTTCCTGAGAGTGGATTTTTGTTGCTGATATATTTGATCTTTCTTTTATATTCTGCTTTTTGTTCTTACGTAGTAAATTTAAATAAAATTATTTTTTAAAAAGTAGGCGTTCACATGCTGCATTTAGAACATCTAACATTACTGACTGCAGCTCAATAGCCCAGACAAATTATCTGCATACACAGGTGGGGTGGACATTTTTCTTTAAAAAAATGGAAAAATTTCCACAGCACACCTCACACTTATTTGCCACACCACTCAACAAAATAAACTGCAGCACTACTATAGTGGGTTGTGGCTCTCCAAACCAGCTGCTGGTATGTTGTAGGATTCCACTGTAGGCTTCCACCCCTACTCTTGGGAAGTTGTCCATCCTTGTTTTATCTAGAACTACTTTTTCTTCCATAAACTATGACTATTGATTCAAGTAAAGTAACACCAACCAGGCATACATAAACACACAATTCTCTCCTCTCCTCTCCTCTCCTCTCCTCTCCTCTCCTCTCCTCTCCTCTCCTCTCTGAGAATAGCATTTCACGTCCTTCTTCTTGATCCTGTTATAAAACACTGTTAGATCTACACGGGATAATCCTTTAGATTATCCATTCTAAATCTGCTTATTTTAGCACAATGCCAGATATACTTAGGATATATCTAGTTCAAAGAAGTGGACTTAAATACACAGTCCAGTGTCTCAATCACATTTAGAGACAGAATGGCAGCAATGAACTGACAAAATGAGCAACACTTTTATAGACTGTGATTATTTGCATAATGTGTTGAGTGCAGACTGTGGAGTTTCAAAGCATGTAAAATTATGTCCACATTTCTTACCAAAGGGTAAAAAGAAAAGAAAAGAGAAAAAAGACCACTGAATTGTGCAAAGAAAAGTAAGCCGAACTTTGCTTTCTGGGTACGTGAGGTCTGATTACCTGCTTTTTTCTGAATAATCAGTGAAGTCTGAGAAAGAATACAATATGAAAAAGTGATATAGACAGAGACTATGAGCCAGGAGTATGTGACTGGCAGTGACATGGAACAACAAGTTATGTAGGCGCAAATGCTTCTCTCCTCAACAGCAGAATCTTACACAAACTTCTGTGAAGAATGGCTTCCCCATTTATCTCAATCTATATGTGAGGAAAACAGGTTTCATCTATTAAAATGAAGACAGAGAAAGTGTCTTGTATAAAATCTAAATGTATTTATACATTCAGTGCTTTTTGTATATTTGTATATTCAAACTCCTGCATATGTACTCATTCATATAGTGTCTCTAGAATTCCTTCAGAAAAAATTCTCTGTGGTTATGGACTTCCAAGTGGACCTTTTCTTATAGAGACCCTGTCATGGGGTTTTCTTGGCAAGATTTTTTTCTGAAGTTTGCCACTGTCTTCCTCTGGTCACCAGTGGATTCTCAGGGCTGACCAAGGTGTCAAACCCTGGCCTCTGAGTCCTAGTCCAACTCAAACCACTATATCACGCTGGCTCCTTAAATTTTCTTAATTTTCTTTATATATATATTTAAGAAAAAAAGAAGTAAAGCAACTTAGTATTATTATGCACATAATACATTAGTAGTGATGCTGGAGGTTGAGCGTATGAAGAGCGACTTGCAAAAGGCATCTACTGAACTGATTTAAGTATTCTTTTTTACAATAAAACAATTTTTTGGAGAATTTTATCACTTGTTTTCTTTATATCCCACCTTTCCCTCACCATGGGAGAGAATGTCTACAGTTTCCAAAATGTTCGCCAGAAGGGCTAGAAGCTAAGCTTCCATTCTCAGATCACACTCTGTACAGCTTTGCATATGCAAAAGACAAAAAAGATCTAATTAAAGCCTTTCCCTGCCCCTCTTTAAAAAGTCATTTTGCTGGAGCGCTATCTTATCAGTGTGCATCAAGTTTCTAAGTGAGCAGAACAACTTCATTTGAAGAAAACATGCCTGACTTGTAAACAGTAGCCTTGGAGCATCAGAAGGAGACTAGATCTTAAACATTTCTTCCTTGCATTTCTAGCAAGGACAGTTGAAAACTTGCCATGCGTCCCCTGAGCCTTCTGTGATCATGAAAGCAAAGCACTTGCTAGAAATCTGAAGTACTTTTTGTGACTAAGGCTGAACAAGCCTTCCAAATTCTGCTCTATCCACAGGGCAGCATCTGCCGTGTGGAGCTGAGAAAGTCAAAATGCATATTTGACTTTTAATATAGCATTGCTTTATTGTGAACAGACATGTTTTCAAAGGACAGAGAAGGCAGATGGTTCATTAAGGCTGGCTCTTCTCACCCAGTACTTGCTTTTTCTGGTAAAAGGCAACCAATAATTTATTGCCAAGCATAGATTTTAAAGGCACATGTACACTTTTATTCATAAAAATGTCAGAAATAGTCTTCTGATCCTGTCAAAGACATGTACTTAATAAAGTTATAAATTTATAATGCAATCATTTTAGTGTTTCACCAACCTCATATTGGGACACAGGATATTCTACTTACAAAATGCAAGCTATTTTAACTTAGATATACTTTATTGTTGATATTTACAAATAAACATTGGAGATACAGCAGCTTTTGAGCCATTTTTACCAAGCCCAAAAGGTTGACAGGATCTGAAAAATCCACAAAACTCAATTGATGAGTACTTGAACTTGGACTTGACACACTGGGGCTCAAGTCTCATATCATCAAATCACAAACCCTTTGGGGATCCTTCACCAAATCACCTTCTTTGCCATC